>JAXGGA010016619.1:0-26273 GCA_038373865.1 Uloborus plumipes | reverse complement strand
GTTTTTGTTTCTTGATGAAGGTATACTTAAAAAAATAATAATTAAAAAATATTTTTTTCGCCGATTAATCGGTAACAATTTGCCGATTATTTCCGATTAATCGGTGCATCCCTAGTCTTGACTATCCAGCCCCGTTTATCCGGATCTTCAGTTATCCGGGACTAATCTATAGAGTTTAAAAATACAGTAGAAGCTCTCAATAAGGGATACTTAGGAGATTAGACTTTTTTTCAATCAAATAGAGGTGTAACTTAGTCGAACCCATATGACTTGATGTATGTTATGAATTTAACTGAGTATAATATCGTAACAAACTTAAACTATTAACATTTAAGATTAAATATAGAAAAAGTCATATACACTAACTAAAATGCAGAATTATTTAAATTGAAAAAGAAAATTTTAAAAATGAAAATTTGTCAAGAATTTTGTCGAATCCAACTTTTGTTATTGATAGAAATAATTTTGAAGTGACTTATTGCATGTCATGAGCCGCGCGCTATTAATCAGAACTGAGCCAATACGAATGAACTGCAGAATGGAAAAAGCATGATTGTAAATCTCCAGCAGGAATTTTAGCATACATATTTGTTAAATACATATTGCATGTTAATGTAAAGACTAACTTTAACCAGTTATTTTAAGACAAGAAAATAACCCTGAATTTCAATTAATTCAATATTTTATGTGCATTGATACATTACTTTTTAAAATGTTTCTCTAAGAGCCATGCTCCACATCAGCGTAAAACGCGACCGAAAACTAAGGCAGAAACCGAAAATCCGGGTACTTTCCATAGGAACACTATTTTAATCCATTTTACGCTTCTGCTTTATTTTTCTGCTTTACGCTGATGTGGAGCATGGCCCTAACTGTCAATTTAATAGAGTATTCTTTAAACAGAGGTAAGTATAGAGATGTTCTTGTTGAAAGGGACTGGGACCAGATAAGTTGCCCCTCAAAGGAGGTACTGCTGTACGCATATAGCAGGGCCGTATTTAAGGGGTGGGTTTTTAGAATTCAAGCCCCCTCCGAAAATTTTCAAAACTATTCCAAGAAATGCTGTTCATAGATTCTCACTGAAAAAATTATTATTGCTATTTTATTTTAGCAATTTTAATTATCTTATTTATTTTGAAACTGCTTATTCAAGGGAAAATGAAATTATCATTATTGAATAATTGTACAAATTAAGTGTTTTTTTTTCTGCAGTATTTATTTTTATTGTAGTTATTGCAAAAATAATTTCTTAACAATACATCTTTTCCTTCGAATTTTTAATACCACTAAAAAAATCTGATATGGACCCCACACTACTTCCTTTTACGTGTAAATTTCTTAGTAGTTGCCTTAAGTGTTAAAAAAAGTGCTTGGAGTGAGCAAGGTAACAATTCAAATATTTACTCCCCTGATCTACCACGAAACAATGCAAAAAAGTTTTACAATGGTTAATTTTCTAAATATTGCTGATTTTAATATCATTCAGTGAATTTTTCGCAAAATATCGCCAATAGCACCAAATGAACCCCTCCCCCCCCCCCCCAAAAAAAAGGAAAAAAAATCCCGCCAAATTTGACGATATGTCGCCAAGTTGGCGTCAAATACTTGGCGACCAAATTCTTGGCGATATATCGCCAAGTGGTCGCGCCAATTCATATCACTTGAGTCTGCATTGAAATTAACACTGATTTACCCCAAAAAAGGGATAAAACACCCATTTGGGAATATTCGAATGCAACCACAAGGGGAGGTGCACAACTAGACCATCCTCAGAGCCTACATACCAAGCTAGAAGCTTCTACGGTATATAGTTTTTGAGTTATGCTACACACATACGCACATACATCCGCACATACGTACATAGAGACGTCACGAGAAAACTCGTCGTAATTAACTCGGGGGTGGTTGAAAAGGGTTTATCGGCTGCTTAATTGTTGGTAGGTACATATGCACGTGCTGACAGGTCGAAAAAACTACTGAACATTCATTCGGGGGTGAGCAAAACCAAAATTTATACTCAAATTTGAGTGATTTTTTCTTCGCGATCACAATGCTTCCGTTACAACGTATAAAGGAGTAAAAAGACCGAAGTTCTTCAAATTTGCAAGTACCAAACTCTATATTTCACACACCTTATAAATGTTGTAAGATAGAAATTTCAAAAGTACTCCTTCGAATGCGCGTACATGAGTAAACTCATTTAACCAGATTTTTTTTTCATTCAAAAGATAAGTCATTTTTATTATATTTTTCATGTTAACACCTTTTTAACATCTATTGTAACAAAAATCAACAGAATATAGAACATGAAATCAAATTTTATTAACTTGATAGTTTTGACGTGAAATATGTTTGGTAAAACCCTCCGGAAACTAAAGTCTGGTTACTGTCCTGGTATATAGTATTCACTTAAACAATGATTTCGACTTCTGTTAACTGGTACAGAACTATAAGTACGCCAAATATTCGATTTTTATTTTGATTAAATGTACGGTTCCTGCATAGATCGTGTAATACATTATAGTAATCTAACAAACATCATGGCGTACTAGGAGTGACAGTTTGACATCACTGCAGCTGAATTATTAACCCATTTATGCCCAGTAGCCTAAAAACGGGACGCTTCTTAGTTACTGCATACAAAAACCTGTAATGAGTATATTATTTTACTAAAGCTGTTTTTAACAAGTTAAATAGTCTTTCTTCTTGAGAAAACCAGTTAGAGCCACTATTTGGACATCAGAGTTTAATTATTTTTAGCTATTTTCAGACAAATCAGTGAAGCAACGATCCAGCATGGGTAGCTAAAGAAAGTAAGTTTTTTTTGCAAACTTATTTTTCATAAAATTAAACTATTTTAAAATGATTTGCTTAAAGTGGATCAGAGATGCCTTCTGTAATGTTACTTTGCAAAAGAAAAGTCAAGTAAGGTCGTATTTTACTCGCATATCCGCAAAATATGCCATAAACAGGACGTTAAATAACTTATGGCAACGGCGAACTATTTTAAGCCTAAAATGTATGTAAACCATTCCAAGTAAGAGTTTTAAGCAGATAAAAATTGAAAAAAATTGTTAAAAAAATCTTGGCCATAAATGGGTTAAGATAAAGTGTTTGAGCGAAACGGTCCTGTGTAATTTTGTCATAAAACATTGTTTATTGCTGTAATAAAAGTAATTCTGTCTATTTGAGAATGCTGCTGAATATCCGGCCTAATGTCTGACGGGTAAGCCGGACACCAAAATGGCTGGCTAAGATGGAGTTTCATTTAATACCCGCTCCCCTATATAATTGAAAACATATTTTAAGATGAATTATTTCTACAAAAATATAATTACTTTTTGTTTTTTAATAACGACAAAAAAGTTGTAAGTAGTTGTGAAAGAATCGAAATGTAGAGTTTAATTTGAGACAAAGATCTTGAGTAAATACCGCTTTTGCCTTTTAAGAGTTAATACACTGTAAAAAATGACTGTTGCTTTTATAGTATAATACAGCTAATTTTATGGTAATAAACTGTTAAAAAATCTAATTTCACAGCAATAAACTGTAAAATTTCTAATTTTAGTGATAAACTGTAAAATTGCTAATTTTACAGTTTATTACCGTGAATTTTATAGTTTTAAACTGGCACCTATGCTGCCAGTATTATACTGTTGTTTTTTACAGTATAATACAGCTAAATTTTACGTCATAAACTGTAAAATTGCCAACTTTACAGTAAAAAAAACTGTAAAATTGCTAGTTTTACAGTTTAATATTAATACTGTGCATTTTATAGTTTTAAATTGGAACCACGGCTGCCAGTAATACTGTAAAAGCAATAGTTCATTTTTTTACAGCGTAGACGCGACGTAATGACGATTTTTTCTCTCTCTCCTTCTGTTTCTTTCCTTCCCTCTTGCTGCTTTACTATTCTCAATATTTCCAAGTTTTAAGGAGCATTTTCCTACTCCCATGAGTTTTATGAATGGCAGGTTTCAATATTCTTTCTTTTTAATAGGCCGGATAGTTGCGAGCCATAGATAGACGGGACTATTGTACAGACGGTGTTATAGAGCTAATTTAAATCGGAGAGGAAATTCGCACCTGTCATATTATGACTGATTTCTTTCTAGATTAAGTAATGTGAGGCATATTCATAAATGATAATTAGGATGCGGTAGTAAAGGTATGGTTATTGTGGCCAATTTACACCCGTACACTTATCTCAATCAAAGATTATATTTGCAGCGTACATCGTTATGGTACTTTTATTTCTTATCAATCTTAAATGATGGGAATTAGTCATTACTACTATTTGACTTCAATAAATTAAATTTATTGACATTAAAAAATATTGGTCGGAAAAAAAGTTTTTTTCCGATTCCTGATTAAAAGGAAGATTTCTTGAGCTTGCAGTATTTTTTTTTTTTGGCTAGTAATGTGAGTAGGATTCAAGTTTTCCCACAGAGCTTTGAGTAAAGTTTTACTGAACTGTTCTAACTGGATGAAAAAACCTTTCAAATAAAAGAAGGAATCGGAGGAATGGGGTAACCTTTACAAACTCTTTCGGACAAAAGAAGTTAAAGAAGTTCTACGAATCTTTCTGAAAAGAATTGAATCGAAGGAGTAGACTAGAAATTATAGTATATTAGTGAGTATAATTATTCAATAATACATTATTTATATATATTACTAAAAATTATGAAAATAAATATTAGTGAGTAAAATAAATTTGAACCGAAATTTAAGAAACGTTTTTTTACGAATACAATACTTCTCGCCGTATTTAGCACAAGAAAGTTTTTCAAAATGAAAAATTAATTTAAAAAAATTGAATCTTGTCATCTCACAAATTGTTTTTCGCTATGACTATTTGCGACAGGCGTGTATGGGTGTAAGCAGTTGTGTGTGCGTGCAGGAATGGTGCCACCACCAGCAGGAGTAGAGGCCAGTGGACGCCCTAGGAGGTCTAGCACCGGAGCGCACCTTGTGATAGACTCCGAGTCCCATCTGGAGAACAGACAAAACTTCAACTGAGGCCGAAAATGAAAATAAATAGCAATTTTTCATCGCTCAAAAAAAAAAAAAAAAAGCGAAACACTCCTCATTTGAATACCATTCACACCAGATGCACATGAGAGCACTAATACGACTAAGGTTATCCAACTGAAAACAACATTCAACCATTTTCTCCCACTCTCTCCCTTTCCCTATCAGTCATTAATCCTTTCCCTTTGACTCGCTGCTAAACGATTCGAAATTACAGAGCAGGCAACACATCAACCGGTGTTCATTGCATTCGGCGACCTAGAACTCGACCGAACTTCCGTGTTACTTGAAAAAGCATCACCCTACTGTCATTCAGCCTCTAAACACCGAATTCAGACAACTTTTCTTCTTTTTTTAAAAATTGAGTAGGAAGGTGCGCCCGAGACAACTGTCCAACCTTGAACCTAGCAAGCTTCACCGTGACCTACTTCAACCGGTGGTCGGACGTCCTGCTTGGTCATCACCACAAATGAATTCCACGACTAGATTCGAAAGTGACCGTTTTGGGGGCGTTCCATGCCCTTTTTTTTCTCTATGTATATTCATTCAACTTGCAGAGTTTCCTCTGAGCGGTGCAATGTAATGGTTTTTTTTTTTCTTTCTTGGAGTAATGTTTTTGTTTAATTTGTGCACCTGTGAAGAAAGAGAAGTGATTTGTTAAACTTGCTATTCAGTCATGTTTGCTTCTTTGAAATACCTTCCCACTATCGTCATTGATGAGTTTTGAAAGTGAAAGTTCTTTTTCAATGTACAATGTCCGGGAAGCAAATTAGATTTTCTTTTTTGGTTTCAAGAATTTTTTGGATAATCATTCTTTTGGATACAGAAGAACGTAATGCTTTTTCTATTGAAATTTATCTAATGAAAAAATAGCACAAAGGAAAGTGGGATTTAATTTCTTTTCACCATATGAGTTCCAGGCGCATTATCTCGGGTAGCGTTAATCAATGTAAAAAAGTATTCAAGAGGATGCAAAAAAAAAAAAAAAAAAATCAGTGCGCAATTCAAATACAGTCAACGCTCGTTATAACGACCACTCGTTATAAAGACCGTCCGAAAAAACAACCGGTGAGAAAACCCCCAACTGTATCTCAATATACTCTATGTTCCACCTCTTAGCGACCGCTCGTTATAAAGACCTTTTCTGTAGAACAGAGATGGTCGTTATATCGAACGTCGACTATTTCAATTGAATCTACAACCCAGTAGGACCTTTTGTGTTTCAATGTCACGTTGAAAATTTGCCCTTACTTCATATTCTACGAACCCAATATACAATAGGGTACTAGTACAAAAATTTTGCAGAATGTGAGAACATTCTTGTTTGTTGTCTTTCACTAGCATTCTTTCATATAACCTTTCCCTCAACTCTTCTGCACCTCATATTAAGATTAACCTCGCTAGCCACAGAGCACTTATAAAATTTAAATGTATTTAATTTTTTCTAGGCAACGTTGAGTAAAACGGGAAGGAAAAAAATAAAGAAAAGCCTAAAATTGTTGTTATCATGACAACATATTTATTTTATAAAAACCAAGCCAGTGACCGAGCTCCGCTCGAAGAAAACAGGTATCGAAGCTAACTCGAAGATTTAAATTTTCAATTGTGATTTATCAAAACAATACATGCCATTAAAAATTTGTAAAACCATTGGTGAAAAGATAACAGGTTAAAGTGCACCATTGTAAATTATTCTAAACAAAGTTAGAGTTTGGAAAGGGAACTATTCTATACAAAGATGAAGTTTGAAAAGTCATAGGAAATAAAATGTAATTGAGAAAAAATATGATACAATTAAAGAAATGGTACAAAGTTTCCACGTGTTTTATAGAAACCAATTTTTGATTATTTGACTCCGAGTTCGCATAGTACCGAATGAAGCTGGTCGGATGTTTTGTAAGGTTCAAGAACATGGTTTTTGAGTGGTAACAAACATTGAATATAACGGATTACACACATCAGCTTCCCGCTCTCCAGCTACTGTTTAGTTGATTGGGCACTGGGCACCACTAGCAAAGAAAAGTTTCAATCAAGTGACCTTTCAAACAATAATAACGGAAAAAAAGAAGAGACAAAGACTGTTAAATTAACTCAGTATGCTTAGATTTTTGAAATAAACGATTCAGTTGGTATTGAAAAAAGAGAAATTATTATTTATTTTTTTAAAAAGGTATTATTTCTTTCTTTTCCTTTTTTTTTTCTTTTCCCTTCAGTGTAATGATAACTGCGTCAAACACAAATAATATTAATAGTTCAACAGATTTTAACCAACAAATTTACACCCACTCCTCTTATTTCTTCAAATTTCAAAATAATTAACTGCATTTAACATCAGCATATTAGCATGCAAAATCCAAATAGATATTATTAAGGATTCTTTAATAAAATGAATTATCACGTGGAAGCTTTGCACTAGTAAAAACACTATTAAAAATAACTTAACCCATTAATGCCTAGCGTCCCTTTTTAGGGACGGCACAAAAAAGGGTCTGAATTTCCCCAAAATAAACATTTCAACCAAATAATAATGTTCAATTAGTACCTTGGTATTGTTGCAATTCGTTATTAACAGATTGCAGCACATAACCATTGTAAAGTGTGTTCTGTAGCAGCTTTAATATGATCTTCATCAAAAATGACATCGTTCACAATCTCAAGAAAAAAGCTAAGTTTTCAAATTATTCCCAGCTTCCCAGTTTATGTTAATTGCTGATTTTATTTCTTCTTACAAAATGTCTTTTTGAATATTATATCGTAGGCAGAAAAAATTTTAGTAAAAAAAGTGTGTACCCTCTGGGGTCTATCGTAACTTTTACGGGACGATTTTTCTTTCCTTAATAAAAAAACTATTTTTTACATAATATTTTTTTTAATTATTTTTCCTGTCCATTAAACACTGTTTGTAACCAGAAAACAAAATATCTTTGGGGAAAAAAAATGTCAGGCATTAATGGGTTAATAAGTAACTTAAAAGTAACTTAATAAGTTATTTGTAATATATTTTAGAAAACAATACAGGTAGTTTATTATTGATGACCAACTTTTGTGAACACATGCGAATATTTATTACCATGCAATTTTGACGTGGATTTTTCACGCAAATCAAATTCCAAACTTTCTGAGATTTATTACTTTAACCCCCAATTTGAATTCTAGACATGAACTTCTATGTGCGGCCAAATAATTTACCTTTTCGTCTTCAATATATTTAACATTCAGAAGAAAAACTCGTTCCGGACAGAATTAGTAAGACAAAGTCTCGTGACCTGCAACTTGTTTCCCTAAAAGATAATTATGCAAATCATAACATTTCCTGTATAGCTTTTGAACTGAACCGCTAAATGTGAACACTCGTGAATCTGGTGAACTTAATTGTTACGTCGTGTTTGATTTCATACCCTTAATGCGATATATTTTCAAACAGGATGTGAAGGTGACTTGCTAACGAAGAAGATTGTTGTTGAAGGAATTGTTTGTTGAAGTTGCTTCCAAGTATGCCAAGCATGTCGTCAAACTTGTATGAGAGGCGTTATGATTTGCACTGAAATGTCACATTCAATTTTGCATTTGAGCACCACACGAGTAGATTGTTTCGCGTTTTTGTCTACAAAGGTCAGAAGGCATCATTCAAAAGGTGTATTTTTCCCTTTCTTGGATTTTTTGCTCTTGGGGGGGGGGAGGGTGAAGGGGGGGGGGTGCGCCACTGCTCTTGGAGGTGGGATGTGCATTTTTTTCATCTTGTTAATATAAAAATCTTTTTAAAAAATATTCCTAAAAATTACTGTCAATATTACTTCATAGGTCGTTCCTCTTTCGAAGCATTTTAAAAGGCAAACTGTAGTGTTTTTGATGTGTTTAAGTGTGAATATCTCAGAAAGACGAACCAACTATACCTTTTTATGAACATTTTCTTAACCCATTAATGCCTAGCGTCCCTTTTTAGGGACAGCCCAAAAAGTGTTTGAATTGACCAAAAATGAACATTGCAACCAAATAATAGTGATCAATTATTACTTTGGTATTGTTTCAATTCATTATTAACAGATTGCAGCACATAATTATTGTGAAGTGTGTTTTGTAGCCGTGTAACCAGTATACGAAATATCTTTGGAAAAAAATGTCAGGCATTAATGGGTTAATTCACATTGGTAGAGAGACCTAAATTTATTAAAAATTCCCAAGATTTTTTTAAAAATAATTATCAGTATTTTCTAAGAATGAGAGCTAGCTATAAGATAAAGTTCGACATGCAAGCCGATATCCTGAAATGTACTTCCGGTGGCGTTGTGCTTCGCAAGAACGTCAACAACTTTAATAAGTGTTATGCCATGTATTTGTAGGATGCTGTATTTCCTGTCTTCGCTCTTGTTTCGAAAATGTTTCATTTTTTTGTCATAACGGGTGATGAGAAACGATTTATTTCCTGTGCAGTAATTGTGAGTTTTATTAGTTTAGTGAACTGTAGAAGTTGATAATTGATAGCCGACTAAGAGAAATAGGTGCGTGATTTTCCTGTTTTGTAGCTTTAAAAATCAAATACTGCACTCGTATTAATACCTGGTTAGTACAATTTCAAATCTTGATGAGTTTGTGGTTATTTTCACTTATTTCTCTTTCTTGTTCCTGCAAATACTTTTGGACATTTAGCGTTTTGAAAATGAATGAATCGTTTGTACACTAAAAAAGCTGTTGTTTATACAGTATAATACTGGCAGCAGAGGTTCCAGTTTAAAACTGTAAAAGCACAGTAATAAACTGTAAAACTAGCTATTTTAGAGTTTTTTACTGTAAAACTGGCAATTTTACAGTTTATTACTGTAAAATTAGCTGTATTATACTGTAATAACAACACTATAATACTGGTAGCAGAGGTTCCAGTTTAAAACTGCACTGTAATAAAGTGTGAAACGAGTAATTTTACAGTTTATTATTGTAAACTAGCAACTTTACCGTTTACTATAGTGAAATTAGCAATTTTAGTTTATTACTGTAAAAATTACAGTAAAATTACCTGTATCATATATCATACTGTAAAAACATCTATTTTCATAGTGTAGTAACTCTGTACAATGCTCAAAGCATTTTCCGATAATGAATCCAATGTCATAACATGACTTTTCACCATAGAGAGGCTAACTTCAGTAGAAAATCAGATGCAAATTATTCATCATCATAGTTGGCTTGACAGCCCGTAGTGAGTTTTGACCTTCTTTATCAGATCCAGCCAGGCTGTCTTTCTCTTTGCAGTGGCTCTCCAGTTTTTGAGTTTAATGACACTAAAATCAGACTCCAGACAGTCGAACCATCTTTTTCTTTAGTCTATCCCTTAGTTACTCTCTAAAAATGAGTGCGTGGAAAACCTGATGCAATTTATTAAGTTAATAAACTCTTCAATGCTGCTATAATTTATTGTGCTGTTACTATCTTTGAGAAATCATAAATCTTAAAATAAAAGTTATAATCACCATTCATCAATACAATTACTCTGAACCATCACAAAAAGAATAGATTTATTATCTGTAAGAAAATTTCCACGCAATTACAGCAGCATCAAAAAGATTATAGCAATAAATTTTAGCAAAAAATAAGAAGGGAAGAAAAGCTGAAAATGTAATTATCTTCACATAAACGAATAACAAACAAGCAAGACCTCCAATCTCAGTTCGACATTCCCCTATAAGAAAAGAAGTAATGTTCTGCAATTAAGCCACTAATAACCCACACATAAAAAGTGGACCAATAAAAGCCATCCCATCAACGCGTGAGAAAATCTCTGAGAGTTGTCATTCGCTTCCGTCAACAACCTGTCAGAAAAATATTTTCGGTTGACTAGTTTGATGTGTTATGCTGCGATCAAAACCTGTTCCAAAGAGGATCCACCATGCTTTTGGCCATAAAGCGAGATGAACTGGCTGTTTGGTAATTGCAGATTGCCAGAGTAACAGAATGGTATAAATGCAGCTCACTTTGGAAAAAAAGAAATAAACAGTATAATAGAAACTAAAAGCACCAATATAAGATTAGTGCAGAAGCCCAGATTTGGTCATTACAGCCTAACACAGTGGTACAAATTCAGATCACTTTGGGGGAAAAAACTGATATAAAAGCAGTATAATAGAAACTAAAAGCAGCAACATAAGATTTAGCGCAGGAGCCCGAATCAATGATTAAGAAAGCCCCCCCAGGTCGGATTTCATCCAAAATCTCTCAATCTCCCGAGTCATAAGTTGAAAATCACGTATTCCTACTCGTCAGGTGACAACAAACCACTCAAGACTGATTTGCATTTCGTTTTGAGCATAAACTTTTGCGACTTATAAAAATTTGATTTTTGAACAAATTATTACTTTCTTTTCAATGAATGGTTTCTAAATTTGACAGATGAAACTGTAATGTAGTTGTTTTGATGCAGTAAAAATTTCATTCCGGTCAAACGTTTTATTTTATTAAAACATTTAGCTTATGCTTAAACTCTTGTTCCGTCCTGTAGAACGTTTATAATAACAATATATTCATCTCACTAACATTCTTTAGCCATACCAATATTTTTAGAATGAAGCAATAATTTTCCAAGATTTGGCGGTTGTGTCGAAATCTAAAGCATCAAATCATCCTCCAGCCTTGGGTACCTACTATAACTTCAAATGGATTTGCTAAACAAAATATTATATAACAAATTTAAATAGCTGTGATATTACAATCTTGTTTTAATTTATCAGAAACTTCCATCTATTTCAGTCTTTACTTGAAATTTTGAATGTCGTTTTCGTATGAGAGAGTCTTCCCGATTTATCTACGTTATAACGTTTCAACAATTTCATTGGATGCTGCTACACCAGTATTGAATTTTTCGTACAATATTTCATTCATATAAACCTTCAAATGCGTGTTTTTCATGAGACATAGAAACAAATAATTTAAAAATCTGGTATATAATGCGACATATTATTTTTATATATTGACTATTAGTATATGGTATTCATGATAAATATGGACAATAGTAATTTTATTTCAATAAGAAATGTATGAATATATTTTGTCCGGAAGTTATTGTCAAGTCCGTTACCATAAGATTATTTTAGCTAAAAAAGGTATTTATTGAAGTCAAAAAATGGTAACACGTATTCAATTAACTTAACAAATTAGTCACGTAACTATTTTGTACCATTTTGTTTCCCTAAGTCGAGAAGTATTGCTGTGGCGTTTCGCACAAAAATTTTTCCAGGTGCGTATTTTTATTCTTTGTCAAGTCCGTTACCAAAGATTTTAGTATTAATTTTTACTTTTTCTAAACTTTTACCCCTAAATATTGTTCCTTATACAACTCTAAGAAAATGCATATTGTAGTTCAATTTTTAAATTCGACAACCTAGCCATAGTTTGACATTTTGGTTGAAATGTCAAGTCCGTTACTGGTCAAATCCGTTACCAAATGTCAAATTCGTTACCATAGAGTTTTTGATCAATATTTCAATCATCACAAACATCGTTTTAAGCTTCAGGGCGCAACTAATTTCAAGTGAAGTTGGTTCTAGGCTCTATGATATAGTTTAAAAGTGAGATTTCATATTGATTTTGCATGGTAATGGACGACAATTTTCCTTGCAACGTACAGTTTTACAACAGCATTTGAATACTTAATTATTCATCAAAGTGTACAACCAGTTACTTTTTTACACACCTACAATATGTGACTAAACATCTGTTAGTGTTTCTAAAAGAAAATAGCAAGTTAAAAAAATTACTTAAAAATTTTGAAATGTAAGCATATGGTGAAAATGACCCATATACCCCACACTACTTCCTTTTACGTGTAAATTTCTTAGTGGATGCCTTAAGTGTTAAAACAGTGTTTGGAGTGAGCAAGATAACAATTCAAACATTTACACCCCTAGCTTGCCACGAAACAATGCAAAAAAATATTTTACAATGAGTAATTTTCTAAATATCGCCGATTTTAACATCATTCAGTGGATTTTTCGAAAAATATCGCCAATAGTGCCAAATTGAACCCAAATTCAAAAAATAAATTTGTCGCCAAATTGTCGCCTGCTTGGCGATATGTCGCCAAGTTGGCGTCAGACACTTGGCGACCAAAAGCTTGACGAGATTTCGCCAAGTGGTTGCGCCAATTCATATCACTTCAGTCTGCACTGAAATTAACATTGATTTACCCAAAAAAAAAGGGGTAAAACACCCCCTTGGAGACATTCGAATGCAACCACAAGAGGAGGTGCACAACTAGACACCCCTCAGAGCCTACACACCAAACCAAAAGCTTCTGAGGCATATAGTTTTTGAGTTATGCGACATACATACGCACATACATACGTACATACCAGACGGCACGAGAAAACTCGTCGTAATCAACTCGGGAGTGGTTAAAAATGATTTTTCGGCTGCTCATATGTTGGTAGGTACATATGCACGTGCTGACAGGTTAAAAAAACGACTCGACATTCATTCGGGGGTGAGCAAAATCAAAATTTAGACCCAAATTTGAGTTTTTTTTTTTTTTTTTGCGATCACAATACTTCCTTTACTACGTAAAAGGAAGTAAAAAAGAAAACAACAACTTAAATCTGAATGGCACCGACTTTTACCGTGAAAAAAGGCTGCAAATAAGTTGACAGCGGCTGAGGTCAATGTTTTCCTCAGTGAATGTGAAGGTTTGCTTTGTCTGGTCAAAGAATTTTCTTAATTTTATTTCCATTGAAATCGGTCAAATCTCTGGTTTGTCTCTTTTCTGGGGTGGTCTGGATTGTTTAATAATATGCGTTTTGTATTCCCATTATTTGTATCAGGCTTTGGAGCCTATTAATTTTTTTTATTTATCTCTGAAGTTTGTTATTGTCTTTTCAAAAAGTTTTTAAAGTAAAAATATATACAGATAAATAATTAAAGAGATATTGTTAGAGCAAAGGTCGGTAACTTTTCTGGAGTTGAGAACCATTACACTTTACAAATATGGTTAGTTATTTTTTTAAAAGGCAAAATATTAACACATACATGGCAAATATTTTTTAAAAATAATATAATGGCTATTTGCTGTTAAATAACCAAACCAAAATATTTATTTTGTGCAATAGCAAAACATTTAGCTGAATATTTTAAAGAAAACGGAGCTGTAAAAAAAAAAAAAAAAAAAGAAAAACGACTCAACTAATTTAAATAAACCTATCTATGAAATACTAATTTTAGTGCTCAAAAATATAAATAGCCTTTCGTCATTAAACGTGATGTTTCGTATTCAATTCCAAAATCCATCCGACTTTGACGTGATCGCTCTAGCAGACTGAACACAAATGTTCGACTCCAACTCCGACTCCTATACTCCAAAATCTATTCAACTCCAACTCCGATACCCTGCATTTGACTACTCAGGACCCACGAGTACGATCTTTCTGTGTCGCAAGTTGCTGACACGTGATGCAGGCTGATGTGTGATGCAGGAGCACTCTGAACTTAAAACTTTTAGGAGGAGTGCAATTTTTCAATTTACCGAATGAAATTTTGAATTTTACCGAATGATAAAATATGAGGATGCACATAACTAAGCATATTTAGAAGAGACACTGGGTATAAAAAACAGCTATGTTGTCTCTAAATTCGATGAATCATTAGACAAACTTTGACGAATAAAGCTACATCTTGGAGGTCGCAGTGACCTCCTGCGACCTCCCATCAGGGTGGCCTTGTTAGGATGTCGGATTTCGCTACATGAAAAAACTCTCTCGGTATTTCTCTCGTTGGAAATGTGTAAAGGTTAAGAAGGAAAGTCATAACAGTAAAAAGTAGGAGGGCACTCCTTTGTTAATATTCAAGGTTATTGTTGCATTAGCTTTTTAGGGTATGTTCCCAGTACACCAATTGCTCGAAAAACAACAAGTTGGAGATTTCACCTTTAACACTGTTTGTGTGGGAAAGCAAATGGTCTTTAAATACTATTTAGGGAGTGCCAAGAATAATGTTCATGCTGGAGAGCAAACTTTGACTTTATCTTTAAGAACAAAGAAGGTATTTATCAGTAGAAAATCAGCGATCAGCAAAAAAAAAAAAAAAAAAAGAAAAAGAAAGAAAAACAATCAATATTTTGCAGGTGAGATTATTAAAAAATGTCAAGACGAGTAATAACTATATTGGAGCGTATTATATCACGAAAAAAATAGGCAATTGTTTTAAAGTTAGTTGCGAGAAAATAATATTATTTTAATAGGTTGAAATTCTCATTTAATAATTCTCGTGATTTTAAAGTGATTAAATAAGTAAACGATATGAACTAATTCACTTTTCCCAGCATGTACTTGAATAATTATATAAGGTATCTATATCTATAAAAATGAGTGTATGTATACTTGTTCTCTATACAAATCCACAGTTTGCGTCAGATTTTCATCAAACTTGACACAGAGGTTCCTTGATGCCCTAGAATTCTCATAGACGGGGTCTTGAAATTTTAAAAAATCTAAAAAGCTCAAATTTAAATTTTTTGTCAAAAAGACCCTTTTATAGGAATCTAGCCTATTTATATTGTAATCGAGATAGGCCTTTTAGCATTCAAATTGATGAAATTTAAGATTTTTAAATATGAGTATTTTCCAACAATGATTACGATTAAAGTAATGAATTTTCAATTTAAGGCTCACCTATTTCCTTTTAGCATTGAAATAAGTAAAAAACAATCATAATTCATGTGGACTTTATAAAAAGAACCACGGATTTGAATTTCAAATTTGCAATGCGACGACAGTTGCATCTGTAATGGAGATAAGCCTTCAGAACGAGAAATAGATTTATTTCTGAGTTATAATAATTTTTACTTTGTAGGTGGGAACAATTAATAGAGAAAAGTTAATATTTTAAATTTGGCGAGTAAAATTGATGCAATTTTTTCACTTCCATGTGCATATATTTCATGCCAGTGGACGCGGCAAAGCACAGACAACATTTATCTTTAATTTTCACCTTTTGATAAGACTATTTTTCTGTAAACGTTTAACTTTCTGTAATATTTTAGTTTTTTTCAAAGTTTATACCTAAGGGACAGATTGATGCAAATTATTTTATACCCATATGAATAGAACTCTTTCAAACTTTTTTTCCCTGAATGCTATGTTGTATTAATAAGCACCCGGCCAACGCCGGGTATTAAGCTAGTTTAAAATAAAATTAACTTAACATTAAATAAATGAATACCGTGCCGAATATTAGTAAGTCGCAATTAATATTTATATTTTTACATTTTTGAATGAGTAATTTACATTTTTTGAATGAGTAAACGAAATGAACTAATTCACTTTTCCCAGCATGCACTTGAATACTTGTACAAGGTATTTAAAATAAAATTAACTTAACATTAAATAAATAAATACAGTTGCCGAATATTAGTAAGTCGCAATTAATATTTACAATGTAAATAACAAGACTTTGATCATTTTATATTACACTGTAAAAAATGAATGTTGTTTTTGAAGTATAATACAGCTCATTTTATAGTAATAAACTGTAAAAATTGTTAATTTTACGGTACAAAACGTCAAAATTGCTAGTTTTACTGTAATGAACTGTAAAATGGCAAATTTTACAGTTTATCACCATGCATTTTACAGTTTTAAGCTGGAGCTGGAACCTCTGGCGCCAGTGTTTCTTTGTTGTTTTTACAGTATAATATAGCTAAATTTTACTGTTAGAAACTAAAATTGCTAGTTTCACAATTTATCAATGTGGATTTTACCGTTTTAACCCTTTAAGCGGTCAATTATTTTACCAGAAATTCTTCCAAAAAAGGCATATTTTTTTATTGCATATAGTTAAGTACCATACTTAACAGAATAAGAATATAAAGAATTTTTTTTTTTTTTCGTTTTCAATGCTTTTACAATATTTTTTATTTTACAATTTTGGTCACAAAATCCCGAAATATTTGCTTTTTTCAAGTACATTCTGCATGCAGTAATGAATGGTTTACAAATTATGCAAAAATTTCTCTCACACTTACTGTGAATTTTGAGGTTTACAATTTTCCGAACAGTTCGGGAAAACCAGAAAAGGAAATCTGAAAATATCGATGCCCTTACGCCGTACGGGCAAACCAGATGAGGCCAATTTCGGGTAGCACGTACACCGTACGGGCAAACCGCTTAAAGGGTTAAATTGGAACCTCGGCTGCCAGTATTATACTGTTAAAATAACAGTTCATTTTTTGCAGTGTAAAAAGAATAATTTTTGACTTTACTAATGACATTGATAATCATATTGTAATATTTCAGAACACACAAGAATATTACAGTATGATTATCAATGTTTAAAAATTGCTTGCCTTATCACGCGTTTTGATCTTCAGAGATGATTTTTCCTGATTGGAATAGACTAGTCCTGTTACTACATATTACAAAAGAGGTGGCGCTGAAAATAGGGTAAATATTTTATCACTACATTTTCCCCCGCTTTTTCACTTTACCCTCATTTCCCAATGCATTTGGATATTTAGGCTTGCCAGATTTCCAAAACGATCAACCAGGAGACCAAAATGCCCCCTTCCCCGGGCTTTAGACTATTTAATATTATGAATAAATGGTAACTAATTATGAGCCTAAACCAGGGGTAGTAATAAATGACACAAGTATAATAGTTTTGACATTTTATTTTTAAAATGTGGATATTTATAAGTTACTTAAACAAAAAGAAACATATTTAGTAAGGAATAAAAATTTGAACAATATTTTCAACTCTTTTCCCTTGACTAGAAACTTTCTTTCCCCACTTTTTTTAGAACGTCTTCTCTCTCTTTTTTAAATTTTAATCTTGTTGTAGAACCCTTCAAAAACTAGTCTGTTATTATTTCATATAATAAGGAGGAATAAACATTTGAACAATATTTTCATCTCCTTTAAATTGACTAGAAATCCCCCCTCCCCTTTTTTCAGAAAGTCTTCTCTCTTTTTAGCCTACTTTCCCGTTAAAAGTAAAAGAAATACGAAAAAAGTATTAAAAGTAGCTTAATGCATCTAAAAAATATCGCCAAGTCCAAAAAAAAATCGCCAAGTTAAAAAAAAATATCGCCAAGTCCAAAAAATATCGCCAAGTTAAAAAAATAAAAAGGTAAAATGAATATCGAAAAATTAAAAATTTGAAAGTAGGGTATTGAGATGGGGAATTTGTGTGTCGGTCGGTCGGTCTGTCGGTCTGTCTGTCCCCCCCTAATAACTTTTGAATGAACATTCCGATTTGGACAAACTTTTTTTTGTTGGAAAGATCTCGGCGAGTACAGCTCATTCCCATATTTGATTTTTCGATTTGAACAATTTTTGGTTCAACTTTGAGCCGTTCAAACAACCTGTCCCGCGATACTAACTTTTGAATGAACAGTCCGATTTGAACAAACTTTTTTTTGTTCGAAAGATCTTTTCAAGGATACTTCATTCCCGTATCTACATTTTTGATTTGAACAATTTTTCGTTCAACATTGAACCGTTCAAACAAGCTCTCACCCCTAATAACTTTTGAATGAACAGTCCGATTTAAACAAACTTTTTTTTGTTCAAAAGATCTCGGCAAGGATGCTTCATTACCGTATTTAAATTTTCAATTTGAACATTTTTTTCGTTCAACATTGAACCGTTCAAACAACCTTTCCCCACCTAATAACTTTCAAGTGAACCGTCCGAATTGAATAAACTTTTTTTTGTTCGAAAGATCTCGGAGAGGCTCATTCCTATATTTCACTTTTCAATTTGAACCATTTTTCGTTCAATGATGAACCGTTCAGAAAAAAATTTAACATGAGCGCCTACGGAGAAATTTAAATTGAATGCTGATTCTGAACTTCAAGGCGGATTTCCTTCAAACTAACTTTGTAAGAAAATGGTTTTGATAAATAATGTATTGTAAAGTACTTTTCTGAATAATCTTCTGTGAGGACTCTGATTCCGACTCCGACTCCGCAAACATGGCGGAAATGCAGGCTCAGAAAAAATGACTGACTGGGCAGACGATTTTTTATTTATTTATTTATTTGTTTTGTTTAATTTATTATTATTTTTTTTTTATCAGACGATTTATTTTGTTAACAAAAATTTTTCATTCACGAGAGCATTTTATTCCTTATTTATATTTAACAACTGGCAACGGATTAAAAATGAAATTCAAGACATTTTATTAACGAACGAGTTTTTTTTCTTTCTTTGTGGAATTTTTCTACGAAGAACTATAACAGTTACATTCTTTAAAAGGTGCGACAAAACTTCATTGACTCGTTTATTTACTTTTTACGTGTATATTTTATCTGACGGGAGGGGTATATTTTGCTTTCAGAAATCAGCTTTAAGTGCTATAAAGATATGTTTGACATAATTTTTAATTTCAGATTTTTAAGAGAATATTGATCAGATGCTACAATGCTGATGTCGATGTACGGGAAAGTAGGCTCGTTTAGTTCTTAACAGAACTTCTTGTTTTATTTTAATCTTGTAAAAACCTTCAAAAACTAATCCGTAGTTAATTTATTACACATGTTTAAATAAGGTTTGTTATCACAAATAACAAAGTAATTATTCGAAGTAATACTTCACAGCTTTTCAATTTTTAGACTCTTTGTCATCTTCGATCAAATTTATATCTTCCCGGGACATGAAGCAAACCGAATAGGACACCGGAATTTTCGTCTGAAAACCGGACTGTCCCAACCAAACCGGGACGTTAAGCAAGCCCCCCCCCCCCCCCCGAATGAGTATTTAGTTCAGAAATTGAATTAGTGAGAGCAGAAACAACATCAGTCACAAAAATTCGAAAATTCGTTTTTTATGGAAACGAGCTGTGGGAGGCAAGATTTACGTTGATATTAAAAATCACGTCAGTCAGGTTACTAATTTGAAAGATACGGGCCCTGTTATTCGAATGCTGACCGTAGAAACAATGCTAGAATTAAGACGTTTTTTCTCTCTCCTGAACAATTTGAAGTTTTTGACTGACGTTGTTTTTGCACTCACCGATTCAATTAGATAAAGCATTTTTGTAGTCTGAACTTAAAAGCTAATGCAAACACAAATTTAGCATCTTAATTTGGAGTTAAAACAGTACTTGGTTAAGAAATAAATAATTGGTCAAGAATAAAAAAAGAGAAAAAAAGTCATTCAGACAGACCCCATACTCTACGCCAATAAATCATTGCTCCAAGCAGGGGTGGCATTTCAACATTTCCTTTGAGGGGGCGAGATTTTTAAAGATGATTGATTGAACGGAATAAAATACACATTAGTTCTTAAAATAGATTTAATATCGAGAAAATTAAAGTTATTAAAACAATTTTAATTTTTATGTAAAACGATTTAATTATTTAGTAATAAGCTATCACACAGAATGTCTACTTGCATGCTATAAATTAGTTTTTAACTTTTAGTCAAGTTTCAATCTACAATGCTTGGAGTCAAGAACAAGAGAAAATTACGTTTTTCATTAATATCCAGTGTCGTGTTCTATTTCCTAGACAGCTAAAGATGAAAATTCTTTCTTTTTCCGTGGTGCTTATGCTCGAGTCAGAAAACACATATTTTCAATTATTTTCTCTTTGACATCATCTAGAGGGAAAAGTTTTGAGATTCATCAACTTTTGTTGAAAATTGACAAAGTTTTTAAAATTTCATTTTGCACATGATCATTGATTTGCGATATACATAAATTGAATTTATTTCCATAATTTTATTATTCTGCGGAAAATATTTGGGAGTGCAACCGCCTCCTCTTGCCCCTCTTATTTGCCGCCTCTGTCTCCAAGCAAGCAATAACAAAGTGTTTGCATGGTCTGACCGAAATTCCTTTTCCCAAAAAATATGATAACGTTCTGTTTCAATATTTTCTACACCATATTTTTTAGTATAATCTGCAGCTAAAGATTGAGATAAAACATGTTTGCTTCTTAATCACCAAGTCTTTTCTTTTTCTCAATAAAAAGCTACGCATTTCCTTTCTCACTTATGTCTCCAACAATCATATGTCAAAGCAAATTGATGGTCTTCATACAAAGAAACTATTTTTTTCTCCGACTTGATCTTCGATTTCATCACTCCACCTTCAACCGATGATTTTATTGTTATCTCAGTGATTGTTATCGATTGCACAACACATAATTATTGGCAATTATTATGCGCAAGAGTTCTTATTCAACAAGTAACAAGCATTCTTGCAGTAGCGATTTTCTTACTGACTTAGATGTTCCTATTATTAACTTTTACAATGTATGGTAGGGTATAAAGCAGATATCTTCTAGTTCGTTTAGAAAAAAAGACTATATAACCTTCGCCTTTTGAATGAATCGATATTTTTTTGGCAATGCATAAAAAACAATAAAACTGTACAAAATAATACATTTCAATGTATTTTTAAAAATATTAATGCAAAAAGAAAAAAAAGAAAATAAAAAAAGAAATAAATACATCATAAATGATCATTTTTGTTTTTTAAATTTGCACTTTATTTGTATTCTAACTACAATTTTATCAACTTTCTCTCAAATGATAAAATTAAAATTTGTAAGTATATTAGTAGTATGTGTCAAAATGTGACTGACATGACCTATCACAAAGACAATTGTTTGCTCTTGACTCCGAACTTGGCAACCTTTTTGATTGCTCAAAAACAGCGATGATGGCAACAATAATAGCAGCAACAATAAAAACAACAATAATAACAGCAGTAACTGACAATAATAATAATAATAACAATAATAATAATAATAATAATAATGATAAGTGCTTCCTTCTAATGGTGAAAATAATGTGTCATGAAATTATCACGGAAATGTCGAGGAATTTCTCCAATCTTTACAACTGAACTTTTTTAAAAATATAGTTTTTGATATTTTGTTTTTAGTATTTTTCGAAACAACTTTTCTAAAACTAAATTAACAGAGCGGTTGTGCTAAAAGTTAAGTTTTTAAAAATTATTACAATGATTTTCACTTATTTTTCCATTATTTTTGATTTTTTTTAAAAAATGTATTGATAAATAGAAAATTGAACAACAGCTCTCGTTAAAAATCACCGAAGAAGTGATAAGAACAGTACAGCCTGATTTTTAAGTTTTTTTTTCAAACATTGACATGGTCAAAAAACAATAACTGACCCGGACGTGATTTGAACACGCAGCCTTCTGATCTGGAGTCAGACGCGCTACCGTTGCGCCACCGGGCCACAGAATCATTTGGGATATTTTGCTATATAAGCATAAATATCGATTTCTTTTTCTGAAATGGTTTCACGCGAAATGACGGAGATCTCTGTAGGGGCTCTAGAGAGTAAGAGAGTTGCGTTTCAAATTCAAAGGCAAAGGAGATCGAACCAGTGTATTGTGGGAAAGCTTCTCTTAGTAATGTTGTGAAACTATATTCCATGGCGAAAGGCAAACCTGTTTCAGAGCATTTTTTTCAGGGTGGTGCCAGAGGCGGGCACGCGGACTAAGCGGCCGCGTGGGGCCCACTGATAGATCAGTGGTGGGTGGGGCCCCGTCGACCCATGATGCGCCATGGGGCCCCGAAATTCTCCTAGAATTTAAAATTCGAATGCACTGGTTTTAGATATAATTGCATCCTATAGTTAAAAAACATGCATAGCAATGACATTGATGCATCACTTTAGAAGATGAATTGATCATTTTTTTATGTTTCTGAAAGAAAATGAGGACTCGTTCAAAAGAACATCTGAAAATTCCGACAATTTAAGTCTCTCGTGTCGTAATATTTATCAAGCTGCTAGAGGGATGTCTTGCACATTTCCGTACATGGAGACACTTTTAAAAATATTTTTGACAATACCTATGTCAAATGCATCAGGTGAAAGATCGTTTTCTGTTTTAAAAAGAAAAAAAAATATTTACGTAGTAAAATGGGAGAAGAGAGTCTTAACTCTTAACAACTTAGCGGTACTGTATATTGAACAGGAACTGTTGAACCGCGTCGACACGGAAAACATAATTAATGATTTTGCTGCAATTAAATCTAGACGAAAATTTACATGAGGTATCAAAAAATATTCGTAAACTGAATTGAGTTTTTTTTCTCGGGGGGGGGGGGTTTCTCCCCCTTTTTAAGAGTGGGGTGGAGGGGGGCCCCAAAACTTTTACCGCTTGGTGCCCCTTCTTTCACTTGGTCCGCCTCTGGGTGGTGCATAGGCGTAGTGAGAGGAAAGAGCAGGGTCCCATCTGTGGGAGGTCAACGGAGGTCCCTGTGACGGCCCAAAAAATTTCCTTTTTTGTCAGATTTTGTCTATTAATGACGATCTAGGGACAATATTGTTGGGCATGTGTTGCAATTTTTCTTAATTTCATTTTTTTAATGTTGTCTAATACTTCTCATTAGATGTTGCTAAGACCGACCTTGGCAAATATGTGGCCTAATTTTGAGAATTCTTGCAGGGCCCCCTTTACAGGATGCAATGGTGAATATCTTTCAATTTTTTGGAGGAGGGCAATCTGACCAAGCAAAATATTAGTTTTATAAACGATGTAATGAATTCTTGAAAATAAAATTCTGCATTGGTGATCATTCACTAGCCGGAGACAGTATACCTTACATACTTAGACGCAACGAAAAAGGACTTAATATCAGACTGTCTAGCAGAAATAGACAATCTTCTGATGTATCTAAACATCTCTAGGAAATCCCAAAACAGCAGAAGATCTCGTCTTTTGCAAAGCGTAAACAAGCTGGGAATTGGATAAGGGAATATCGGCAGGGACATAGTAGCATTCAGAGAATATTTTCTGACCCTGCTGAAAACTTGAAAAGTGATATGGTAACACATAAAAAGCTTGAATGAAAGGAATTGGAAAAAAAAAAAAGTAAAAAAGGCCCTGATTTAACATTGTTTCAGGAGCATGACTTCATCACATTTGCTTCATTTATCAGTTTTTTTTTTCTTTTTTTTTTTAATAGCACTACTGTGTTCCGTCTTTCTATAATTTGACTCGTTTTGCTTTTCTTTTCAGGAAAATACCAACTGTTGGACTCATTTTAACATTTTTGTGCATCTGTAAAGCATTTGCGGATGAACCTGAAAGTGGATCTGACGACAGCCAGACTCATGAAAATTTGCCACGGACGTTTCGACTCTTCTCTAAACCGAAACCACCAGCCGATGAACGCGTGACAGGGCTCAATCCAGTTCCACACATGCAGAACGTCTTCGGCGGGGGATCTTTTGGATTCCAGGTCGAACTGAACCCTCTGCGCAAAATACACAACATCGTAGAACTGGGCAAAAAGAAAGTTGGATTCTTTCTGGGACACAAACGACCCACTGGAGGACACATTCCGAAAGAAGATACCAACAAACCTGGGAAAGAACATGACTACGAAATGATCGAGGAAGGCTGGAAGCCTCAAAAGCCAAAGGACGAAGTGCCTCGCTGGGAAGACATTGGAGAACCCATGAAAGAAGATCCAGAGGAAAGCGAGGATTACGGAGGCACAACTGTTCCTATTGAAGATATCATACAGCCACGCTTCAGACCTCGATCCAGACCACGCAGACGTATCGAATCCAAGATCTACCACGTTCATTTGAACTTCACGTCAAATGCCAAACCTTTTCAGGTGAAGATCCAAAAGACAAATGAATTGTTTGAGAAAGGAAGGGAAGGTAAATTGTGAACTTGTCGAAGTTGAAACAGTGTACATTGAATAACAAAGTGCAAGTTCGAGCACTCTTTACATACACTTGACTGTTCGAGTAGATGGTTGATAGACTTCTACGCCAATCATCATTGTTAGTTGCTAATTTGAATTTTTATAGTAACCTCTCGCTACACCACGCCCCGTTATATCGCACACTCGGATCTATCGTACTTTTCCATTTTCTTTCGTAGAAGGAAAGTAGCCTTAAATTTGAGACTACTGGAGCAAAAATAATATATTTCTCAGGAAAAGTTATTTCTTTTTTTACTGAATGATGAAAAAGGCACGTTTTCTGTTTACCTGAGTTATTCTGCAGTTTAATCTGCAACTAAGGACCCTTGCCGTTTTTCTAAAAAAAGCCGCCCGTATAGGGTAAAAAAGTAACTTTTTCTGGATGCAACACAGGAGACCCAAATGGGAGGTTACAGTGACCTCCTACTAATTTCCGTATTCGGTTACATTTGCTGACGATTCGGCAATTTGAAGACAATATTGCAACACTGAGATTATTTGTTCTTTTTAGTTTTTAGAATTGTTTTTTAAAAGATGTCTAATGCCTTTTCTCACTAAATCTTATGCATGTACGACACCGTAGGCATGTTTGTATTTTATCATTCGGTAAAACTGGAACTTCATTTGGCATATTGGTAATTTTCCCCCTCCTAAAAATTTTAGCTCGGGGCGCCTCTGGATGCACACATCAATTATTTGTACATCAAATGAATCGTTACTTTATTACCTCTGTTAAATCGCGTTTTCGTATATATATATCCCTCTTTTTTAGTCTCCCGATAGGCGCGATGTAAGGAGGAATGGGGTTACTGTAATAATTTAAATTAGCCAAATACGAGTCATCTGCGAGTAAGTTTACGTTTAAGAAAACGAACTTATTAATTTTGACCGCCTCAAAATATTTTTAATGTTTTTACGTCTTTGATAAACTTATTTTTATTTACTTCCATTTGTCATCTTTTTTAAGTTATTAATGAAAAACGGTAGTTGTTTTACAAGGTCAGGAATAAAAATAATAAGAGCTAATGAATTTTGTTTGTTGTTAGCATCAAAAATAATGACAATTAATAATTTATTTCACAATAAATTAACTTAAATTTGGAGAAAGAATTTATAAATTTGTACTTCATTTTTAGGGTGAGCCTTTTTTGTTTTTTTCGATGATTGGTACTGTGGAAAAGGTGCCATTGAGGAAGCAAAGTGTACATAAAAAATTTGAAATTTTTTGGTCAATTTCTTGATCTGCCGCAATTGAATGATCAACTTAATTTCTTAAGGAGTGTGGCCTTTGACAGAGGTTATTCTTTTCAAATCATTGACAATGCTTACAATAAACTTTCGAACCGCAGTGTATCCCACAAAAAGCCCATTGTTCCTTCTACCAATTTCGTTTTATCTTACCATTTTATTCAAAAATCTCTCCTTGCATTTCCAGAATACTCAGCAAGTTCGATTTTCATGTCATTTACAGACCCATCAACACAAACTAACTTTTTCTAAATTAAAAGACCCCATCCAACCATTTGATCAGTGGGGCATTTATCACATAAACTGTGAATGT
>JAXGGA010016618.1:0-26273 GCA_038373865.1 Uloborus plumipes | reverse complement strand
GACACTTATAAATTTCCCTTGTACATTCGCTACGTGCTCCAAGAAAGATTTTCGCTTTGAAAACATCCTCGCATATTCCCGCAAAATAGCTTTTGAAGTTGGGTAAAGAAATTACATCTTACGTGCTGAAGAATGTTTTCAACAAGGAATTATTTGTTGCCTGATTGGGTCTGATCAATACATACAAGATGGAAGTTGTTTCAGTTTGTTTTCCATTTTTCTTTGATTTGATAGAAATTGGGAGTCACATTCTGTAGAAGAGACTATTAGTCGAAATGCATTTCAAAGTATAATTTTATTAGATTTTTATTATGAAATTACTTGCGTGCTTTTCAAAGTCAGCCTTTTTTTTTAAGAATGAAGTTTTAGATGGTAATTAAATCGTTTTCTCGAACTTATTCTGCATTTAACATATTTAGCACACAATTACATTTATAATTTAACTTTATAAATGTAATTTAAATTTATCAAAAACAAATGGAGTGAATCAAAATTGTTTTCGAATTTTGTTCGAGTAAAATATTTTAGAAAGGTTGAAAACCTAAAAATTAATATGAGTTGAGAAATAATTTGAATGAAAATATTCTAAGACTGTATGAGAATATATATTTTTAACTAAATTGAGCACACATGTGTAAAAATCACATTTAATGACTTTTAAAACATTTAATGGCAATCATCAAATACAAAAATAATAGTAGAGGATCAGTATTAATGAAAAAAATATTGATTTAATAGGGTCTGAAAACACATTAAACTTTTAATAAACTAAAACTATACTAATACAATAATCATCAAAGAACTTTTAATATTATCATATGGTTCTGAATTATAAGTAAGTAAGTTGTAAGTAACAAAAACCAAAAGTACTCCATGTCGTTTGAAAAAACTGATAACTGTAACACGCCTAACATTATTCTTGGGTAACGTTTATCCATTGTCAAATAAAAATTCAACTGCTTTTTGCATCAACTAGACTTTTTTCAGTATTTAAAAAATCAATGGTTTGGCTCCAAACAGTGACGTTTAAAAAACGAAAATTTTCCGAACTAAAAATTAACATCAGACAAACAAAGGTTAAAACTCACATATATCGCATACGTTTAACGCTAAGTTAGGACATTTAATGTATTAAATTGAAAAGTAAAATATAATCTGTTTACACCATAACTATATCACCGAAGTACAAAAATATGATAAGCCTTAAAATGCATATTATTTGCAGTTGATTTTGTAAAACATATTCGTATGTTGCTTAATTAACTTTTTCACTATACTTTTAATGTCAGAAAATATTAAGAGTGGACCTTACTCTTTAGAAAAAATGCTTTGAAGAAAGTTATTAAGTAATTGGAGTTCCACTGACAACCATAGCTATAAGCATTGTACAAATCTAAAGTTTAATGTTGTACGGCATTATCACTATAACAATCTAGTTTTTTTAAATTAAGTTATTTAGAAAATTAATAATTTGAAGTGTTGGATATTGCAGAACTATATTTTATTGCTTTACAAGATTGATAAAATAAGGTAAACAATAACATTTTTTTTTCAATAATTATTATGACATTATCTTCACACTGACATCAGATCCGTAATAGATTTATTTATACATGAAAGTACTTTTCGCCGAACAATGTTTATTCTCTTTCATAGCGCTTAGCTTGCAACCATTCTACCATTAATAAATTTATTCTGTGTTAATTGATTGAGACACTCAAAGGTCTTTCCGTTTCTTCAAGTGATAGACTCTCTGCTGTGATGTGCATACAAACTGATAACAGGCTTTTACGCTAAGTACAGCGCAATAAAAGAAGCGAACGTACTCTCTGTTCATCAAATTATCTCTCTTTTGCAGGACGAATAATCTCTGCAGAGTAAGAAGAAAATACATGTACATTAGCGTCAGGAACAATTCTCTATACTAAATAGATGTCAAGCAAAATACGAAATACGATTTTATGCGTCATTTTGGTTCCCTTGAGTAGGAAGATCTACATAGAAATAAATGTTGTACTTATTAAAAGAACCGTTATTAGTTTAATAAATACTTTCAATTCGCAATATTTTATAGTAAAAAAACGTAATTTTTGTTGTTGTAATTCACGTCTTCAGGAATCAGATGTGTTGAATCAATTATCATGCATGTAAAAACTTGGATCTTTTTAGATAACTAATAGAGCACTTTACTAAGCAATTAAAACGTTATTGCATTTTTTTTTTTAATATTGAAAATTAGGTTTAAAAATAGCATACGCTTTTAAAGATATAGATTTGTTTTGCTGTAATGCGTCCCCCTTTTCCGAGCAAACCTCTATTCTTGCAACTTTTGGCCCTCGAAGTATTCTCCCAACTGCGGAAATGATCAAAACAAGCTACAGAGTTGAAATGTATAAAGTTCGCTGCAAAATATATAATAATAATAATAACAATCTAAGTTTTCATATGGCCCAATTCCTTTGCTTAGTATTTGTGTAAAGACTTTTCATAAAAATGTATACTGCAAAAATGTAAGGACATGTTAAATTTTAAAATTTGATGGAACCGTTCAGAAAATGCTATTGGAACGTATAGTCCTTTCGAAAGAATGTATTTTATCAAAGAAAAAAAATGCGTTTGACATTAAAAATAAATGCTAATGTTAAACTATGATACCTAAGCACGTTACTAAAAAGGCTCCATATAATTGGAAAAATGCAGACATATATTTTAAAATTTTTGTTATTTACTATATTTACCCCCAAAATGCGTAATTAAATGCGTGTAAAATTGAATATTTAAAGAAATGCCCAAAATACTGCATTTCACATATCTCGGAAAAATCTTGGTTCTACATGTTATGTTTTTTTTTTTTTCTTTTTTGCGTTTTTTCATGTTTTTAATTTCATTAAATACAATGCAAGGGACTTGGAGAAAATATAAAACATGTTCATATTTTTTCAGTTTTTTTTTCTTTTTTATTTATTTATTTATTTATTTATTTATTTCATTATTTATTTTTTCCTTATTTTCAAACCTTTCGTAACCCCGCATCTCATTTTGCTCATTTTCGCAATTGTAAGAATGTTTAACCTGTTAACAGGGGAATTAGCTATCGCTCAACTCGTTTCACAATGGGGACTTTTTTTTCGCAGAGATAAGTAATATCACACCTCAAATAATAAAAGAATATCGTTTTTAACTTATGATTTTTATTTATTTTGATGAAATATTTCATATTTTTAGCCATATTTTGTAGAAAATAAAAAGTACTTAAGTCATAAATTTATTACTAATAAAAATATATAAAACACTGAAATTCACAATAAGAATATTCAAATCAGAAAGTTATTACTAACATATAAGATACTGAAATGCAGACTAAAATGAATCCAAATTGTGACAGCTCAAAGTATAGATCATGCAGCGCCCGTTTTCCCGTTAATAGCGCTCAAGTTACAGATTACAAGAACATGAAAAATCATGACGCGTCGACAATATGATGGCATATATATAACCACTCTAAGATTTAATAGATAAGAACAACGTAGAACGTGATGCGTTCAATATATTACGATTAATTTCTATGACGAAAAATTTCGTCATGCCCATTGCTGTAGGCTTTTATGTATGACGAAATATTTCGTCATACCCAGTTAACAGGTTAAGAACTAACGGAGGCAAAAATATGTTTTTTTGAGTATTTGAGGACATGCAGTAAATCTTAACTTTTTTATGACAATTGTTATATTTTAACCTTATTTTCATCTTTTAACTATTAAATATGCATAACTTCGTGCATATCGAATCAGTTCAGAACACTCGCAATAACCTGTTTATAACGAGAGAAAATAAACAGCTTTATTGTTTTCAACTTCACGCTAAATTTAATGAATTCCACCGCAATCAGATGCACTTTTTTCTCAAATTAATTCCTCGCACACACTGATTTTAACATTTAAAACTAATTACTTTAATGTCTCGATCGCGCAATGCAGACACCAAAATGGCTCATTAAGCCGACCTGCGTAACAGCTGCTTTAATGATTTCTGAAATCACATCACGGATTCAGTTTGAATTAGAGAAAATTATCCTGCATGTCCTTAATGTAAGAATAACCGGGGATACGCGTGATCTGCATGCTTTACACCAGAGCTTAATGATATTAAGCACTTAAGCATCTCTCTGATACTTCTTTGTACTAGTATAACTTTGGAATGTGTGAAGGTTCCGAAACAATTCGCGAATTTGGACTAAGCACACTGGAAAACCGTGTCAACATTGAAATGTAACATAGACCAGAAGTTTTGTAGGTATGTATTGAGAAAATATAATTACAAATTTCACTTAAATGTTTACTTAGAGGAGCTGTCCGGATTGTTTTCATGTTTAGAACAAAATGGTGTTTTTTTAGCTTTTGGTTTACAAAAATACAAGGTATGCATATTATATAATTGCATCCCAAAAAATGCACTGTAATAATAAGCACTTAAGTATTTTCTCTCTTTTTTTTCTGAAACAAAAAATCTCAAATAAGTGTGAGGTGAATAAATATGTTTGTTGTGTAACCATGCGTCAAATTTTAAAGTTCTACAGTAACAGCTAATTGTAGCATTTGTAAAAAAATCCATAACATCTTTCCAAATGAAGACACTTTGCTGTTTGTCTGAACTGCCAGATACAGTCTTAAAGACAGCTAATTTCAACAAAAGTATTTGAAGTTCTATTTATATTCAAGTAGAAGTAATGATTAAAAAATAAAGTCCGATGCTTAACAATAAGTTAATACACACTTAATGTAATAGCATGCTTAAAAGTAAAACGCATTGTTCTTGCCGAAGGTTTTAATTTCGATGAGTGAACGAAACTTCGGAAAATATGTGCTACAAGTATATTATGCTAGCATTAGAACATTTTGCTGTTAAAAAGTAAAAGTATGTATCTAAGTGTTGACTTGTTTAAATTGACTTCTCCTTTGTAATTAATTTTCGTTAAAATACGCTTGTTTTACTTTATTTGTTTGTTTAATTGTCTACGTTAAAACAAAATATGTCCTCATCGTGCTCCCAAACTTTGATTATACGGAGCATGCAAAAGTGTCTTGATAAATCATCTTGATAATACAAGCAATTATGTTACATTTGTTAGAATTATCAAGCTGTCTGTTTTTATTTTTCATTTTTAGTTATTTTTTTTTAGTTGCATGCTCGTTTTTATTTATTTTTTGCAACATTTCCATGCTTATTATTTTCTTAACTTTCCTAACTTTATGTTTTCAGTTCCATTTTTATCTTTCTATTTAGTTCCTAAATGTTTTCTTTTCCTTTAAAACTTCAAAAATATAATCTGCATCAAAGCTCTATTCTTGACCCGTCACAAAAAGTTTCCTTAAGTGAAGCGAGCAGAAAAGATAAGTTACCTTACGTGATAACAACAATTCCCAGTTTTTCCACTTCAATGCTTTAACCTTCTTTGCTTTCAACAACTTTTTGGAGCCTAAAATTGTCTCACAATTATGCCTTCTGCCAAAACTGAGCCTCAACAAAAGGTGGACGCGTTTCACTTACAAAACGGAACCCAAAAGGGTCATAAAGCTCCAGCTCTCTTAAGTTGGATAAAATTAGACGTTCCCCTTCCCACCTCACAAACATATTCTTAATTCCAGGGAAGGAAAGATCACGTGGCAGAAGTCAATACGCTCTGAAGAAGCTTGAGGCGGTGGCGCCAGTCATAATGTCAGTGGAACCTTTAACGAGTTAATGCGTCTCTGTGTGGGGACGGTTGAGAGATTCTCGTAAATTGAAAGGATTAAGCATCCTGTTACATCCTGGCCCCAACAGTAACAACTAAACATCTTAATTCATCCCGACTTGGTGTACTTTTTCTTGCGTCTTTAAAGAATTTTGGCGGAGAAAAATGAGTGGGGGGGGGGGTTCAAAAAAAGTTTCCTTATATTTGCTATTAAAAAATATTTGCTAAAATGCTTAGTTTACTTTTTTTTTTCAATAGAGTTATCTTATGATTTTTTTTATTTATTTTTTTTACTTTTATAAATACTGGTTTTAGATTTTAAAAGCTGCTAAATCAATTATGCTGTAAAAAATATTTCCAATCAAAACAAATAATAATAAAATAACTTGATGCATTTAAAAGCAATTTTTAATCATATGAATGAAACTGTTTTATGATAAGTTTCAAACTTTGAAAAAATATTGTACATGATAAATAATATTATAAATGTTGAAAATCTAACAACTAAATTTTATCCAAACATTTAGTTAAAGTTAGAAATAAATCAGTGTGACTTGTCTAATGTATCTAGCAATATAAAAAAGCAGCCAAAACTTCTACTTTTTTAGAAATAGAATACCGAGATAGATATTTATGATGTTATGAATGGCATAAAAAAACGAGTTGAGCATAATGGCACCATTTAGCCACCTCACAGATGGATTCTAGTATTAAATTAATTTCAAAGTATGCAAGAAAAAAAAGTGCATTTTAATGTATGTACGATAGCCTTAAGCTTTATTTAAATCATTAATTTTGGATGGCCATAGTCGTACCAACACATTGACAATAATACTGTGGCTTAAGCTACTAATCACTTCAAGTTCTATTGTACATTTGTAAATATACGTATTAGTATTAAGCGATATTTTCCTCAATATTTGTCTTCAGTAAAGCATATTTAAAACTCTCTAAAACGCACATAAGAGAAAAAAGTGTTATTATTTAAATTTACAAACGATTGAAAATGACATATAAGTGCTAATCTTGTAAAATCATGTGTGTATCATAATAAAAAAAATCATTATAGTTATTTTTAATTTATGCTGATGATCAGAACTGTTCAAAGAAAAAATTGAAATTGAGAAAGTATGGAAACTGTTAATTAATGTTTCCCTTGAAATATTTTCATGCACTTCTTCTGGTTCTAATTTCTTGCCAACAAGTTAGAAGGTGAGATCAAAGACTTGCGTTTGTAATCGATTTGTGTATATATTCTTAAGGATTTGCATTTTGTACATTTAAATATTACGAAGTTATATGATGTGCGTTTTAGAATGGATTTTACTGTTCAATTATAATTTAAATCTTCCCTAAACTAAAAGTGAATAATGAATATACCTAAGTTAGAGTATCGCAAAAACCAACAAAGAAACTGCAAAAAATAACGTATAAAATTACTGTTAAGCAACTAAAACAGACATTCCTTGAAGAGTATCCTCTAAAATATACTAAAAATATCTGTAATTAATTTTGATAGTAAATCGAATAAAACATTCTACTGGTAAATCACTTTAACTTACTATAAGAAAGATGTTTTGTTTCGATAAAAAATGGGCAAAGAAAAATAGTTAAATATTTTTTAGACAGCACATACGATGTCTCACAAATTCTTTTTAGATAAGAAATTTCGTTCGTTAGCCGAATGCCTGCGGTTTGTTTTAGGTTTTTTCTCCTCAAAGAGGTTCTTTATCTAAACTAATGACGCTTTTCCTTTAGTAAAAGTCTAATAAATGTTTAGTAACCTTGTTTTTCTTTCCTTCCTTCTGGAAATTGTATTTCTTTCTACACATATAGGTTAATCTATTTGTGGTGGTAAACAAAAATCGCTTACTAAGATAGTTTTTCAATATTGCTCTGTGATGTTGGTCAGTGGTTATTATTTACTTATTTATGTTTTGGTGTGACCGGATCAGGTTTATTTTTTCGGGTTTAAGATTAATTTTCTTTGGCGTAAAACAATATATTTTGGCACAGTGTAATTAAGAAGAAGTTTGCACATTGTTTTAGCTGTTTAAATGAAAAATTTATTTTTATGTTTCATAATCTAGACCATTTGCAATTTAATGAGATGTATATTAGTTCATTTAGTGTATCAGGGTTTTTTCTTTACTTTTCGTAATTATTTGCATATGTTGTTTAGCTTGACAAACCAAATTGCGCCAAAATAAAATTAAGTTTATTTTATTGATTATCATTTTCTAATCACTTATATTTAGGCTATTCCATGTGGAATGAGCAACTGAGCAGTGGCACACATGTCACAGTCCGATCATGCATATCTATGGACAAATGAAAAGTATGAAAGCTTATAAACTTTTTTTTGCGGACATTAGGAACCAGTACTTACGCTAAGCATAATGACAGCCAGTTTGTGACTCAACAACTCTGAAATCCAGGTCCGTCATTTAGGGGGGGGGCAGGAGGGCCAATGGCCCCCCCCTGACTTTGAAAAATCAATGTATTTACATATAAGTGGGAGTGGTTTTTGATGTTTTCCGATGAAATTGCATTGTGTTTGGACCCTCCACCCGCCCATTTAAAAACTTGAAATCACGGCCCTGCCGAACTCCTTCTAGAAAAAAATTAACTAAAGAATGTAAAAGTAATATTTATTTAGAGCTTTTATCAAATTTGAGTTGTTAACCAAGAATAGAAATGTGTCAATTTACATCAGATTTCCAATTACTCTGCTAGCTCTTTTAGTGAAAAAAGAACAAAAAAAGGATACACCTTGAACAATTATTTATTACTTACCACCTTCTCTAATTTATTAATTGGTTTAGCATTTCTTGATAATGAAATCGTTCTTAAAATTTTAAATGAATCTTTTTTTTCTCACTGTTTCATATGCTCATTTGAATAAATGAGAGTGCCTCTAATTTGTTCCCTATGTCTCTAGCTTGTTCATTTTTTTCTGATGTCCCATGTTAATCTCTTTCGGATAGTAGCAATTCTTATAACTGCAAGGTATTTTCTCTTTTTGTCTGCTACAAGCATAAATATTAAGTTTTTTTGTCCCATCAGTAAATGTTATCAATAGAGTAGATTGGGAGAAAATGCCGTATGGTACAAGACACGGTATCACGTGTTCCAGACACATCCCAATATCATTTTATCTCAATATCATGGGGAAAACATTTTTGAGTGAGAAAACTTCAACTTTTGAAAGATCCTTTCTCTTCAACGAAACAATAATGTGGAAAGAATTTTGAAGGAATTTATATACAGAGAAACAAACCGCAACAATTACACTTTTTGAGAAGAACATGTTTTTTTTTTTTTTTTTTTTTTTTTTTTTTTTTTTTTTTTTGTGTGTGTGTGTGAAGAATATCTTTTTAAAAAAATGGAAAAATGGAATTACTCTGATTTTAGAAACGCCAAAAAAAAAAAAAGCCCTCTTGCTAAATAAAGTATTATAAAATGGTGTGTGTTAATGTATTTATCACAGATGAAATTCTGTTTAAATATCCTTTATCAGAAAATTATTATAGCTTGTGAAATTATGTTGACAGTAAAAATAAAAAATATATAAAAAACACCTTATACAAAAAGATATCTTTATTCAATTTTGAAAGTGTAAGAAATAACTTTCTCACAGACCAAACTCCGCGAGGCAACGGCGCTGCAGTTTTTGTGGATTACTGAAAGGTTTTATTATGACTCGGAAGCACATAAAATTTATCGAAACCCTGAAGACTGCATTATCTAGAAGACGCACTTAATGCGATCACAAGTTACAGAAAATGAGGCGGACAGAAATGACATATTTGCAGGTCTGGGACAAAAACTCTATTTGAAAAGCCGTTGAGAAGAAATATGTAATTGACTGTTCTTTTACTGAGGTAACTGAATGAACGATCTGACCTAAGTTAACTTAATTCGTCATCGCTATCTTCAAAAACCCTTGCTTAAACTCGTTAAGGAAAAAATATTTCTTCACGTAAATGCTTATCTCAGAAACGTATAAACTGACATTTTGAATAATAATCACATTTTTGTCAAAGTTTGTTTAGCTCTGTTTTATTTTACTTAACAAATATTTAATTACTTATTTTTGTTTTATTAATAACATGTTACATAAAACTTATAAGTAATTTGTAAAATGTTCTTCCATAATATTTGTTAATAAAAAGAAGAGTAAAACGAAATATTACCTCAAATCAAAGTAAAAGTCCATTTACACATAGCTTCCTCTACTATGTTAAATTCAGAACCAGAATAAAGTAAGTCCATTCTTGTAACTTTTCAGGAGAGGGGAAAAACGGTTGTCGAATGCATGCAAAGCATGGAGCTCCGCAGGCCCGTCATTTAGGGGTGGCCTTTGAGGAATAAATGTATTTACATATAAGTAGGCGTGGTTTTTCTTGTTTTCTGGTGAAATTGTATTGTGTTTTTACCCTTCGCCCCCCCCCCTGGAAAAACTTGAAATGACGTCCCTGGATCTCGGGCTCTTTTAATGGTGCTAAATAATTGTGAAGCAACTTGTTTTATGGATCAATGAGTAGTAAGATTCTGCATACAATGCCCTAATAAAGTGAAATTCGCCATTTTTGAACTTACGTCGTTCTGGTTCTGAGGTACAGATATAACACTCAATAGATCTAATTACTTTTTGTACAATTTATTGACCAAGTAGATAAACTAAGTTTACATTATGTTTCTTTCAGGTCTCTTGGATCCGCCGTAAAGACCTTCATGTGTTGACAGTAGGCAGGTTTACTTACACAAGTGACCAAAGGTTCCAGACAATTCATTTAGAGAACTCAGATGACTGGACCCTTCAAGTAAAATATCCTCAGAGAAAAGACGGAGGTGTTTACGAGTGCCAAGTCAGCACAGTTCCGAAGATGAGCCATTTTGTCTCACTTGACGTAATTGGTTAGTAGTAGAATTTTCTTTCGCTTTATCTTTTTCTTGGAACTTAACGTTACCCAGGAAGTACACGAAGCTTTCAAACGTTTTAAAATTATGTTCACACTGTTAATAACCATTCTACAACATTTACGAAACAAAGTGCTGTATCTAGGTATTTAATTTTAAACAATTTTGAATTAGTACTTTGACATTATTTACTAAGTATTGTAACCAAACAGCCATTTTTAATTTGTAACTTCGTCTTTGAACGAGCACAAATTGTTTAAGTTTTGGATTACAGGATCTAAGAAATATCATTATATTTTTAAGCCTTCTTCATATCAGTGGAATTTGTCTTGCATACCACACATTCTGTTAAAGTTCACTGTCTGTATCGCATTCTGTTAAAAATCTGTTAAGTCAGATCATGTGTACTACAAGTATTAGGTTATGTACTGAAAGTTACAAAAATAAGTTCAAGACCTGAGTTTATCAAATGATATTTATCTTCTTTCAGATGCAGTGTTGTTTGTAGAACAGTGCATCATAAAACTGAAAACTTATTTATTACATTATTTACTGAAAATGTATATTAAATAAGCAAATAAATAAATCAAAAGATTAAAATACAAAAAAAAAAAGAAATATTAAATTCCTCTTGCAAACTTAAATCATCAAAAACTTAAGAATGATATATGTTTTATAAAACGCATTTGCATTTGAACTTTACTTCATATATTCGAACTATTATTTTAGAACTTATCTTCAAAACGGAAAACTTTTGTATCAGATTTAGGAGCGTACCATCAAGTAATGTGTCAGGCAAATGCAGTTATGCTCCGAAGAAGATTTTACAACTTCCTGACACATTTTCTTTTCTGCTGGTTCCTCCTTCAGAAAAATGTCAGGAATGTTGGGACGGTGAATGTGATGATGTCATCACATAAATAAAGTAGACTGCAAAGATGTATTTATTTTACAACATCTTCCTCCGCTATCTGACAACAATGAAACGCTGTCTTTTATTCCTTTTACTGCAGAATTATCAAAACTTTTGGTAAAAGTCTTTAAACGTCTTTCATTCGATTCTTTACATAGGAAGTGATTTTGTAGAATTGATATTTAAATTTTTCATTCCGCAGAATTTTAAGACATTCCATTTTTTAATAGTCAAAAACGTCGGGTAAAAAAGGCATAAATCAGAATATACTTTATATTAAAGGTGTTTTTGTTTTAAATGAATATGTTTTGCTTTACTAAAAAGCAAAAAGGTTGAAATAAAATAAAGAGGCGAACATTGTAGTGAAGTTTTATGTAAAAGCATTTTTCTTCCACATGATTTATTTGTCGGTTTGCTCTCTCACACAATTAAATTAAATAAATATGTTTTGTATAAATTATTGATTAAAAAATTTTCTGCAATGGATAAATAAAATATTAGTGTATCATGCTTTATCTCAATGTTCAGAAATTTTCTACACCATAATTTTTATCATTTTGATGATAATTTTTTCTGGTAAACACCAAGATATTTATTGGATTTGCTGCATAATAATTGTTCTAAAATCTGCGTACCGAAGAAATTTGACCTTCTTCTCAATTGATGCAATTTTTACTTGATGGGACACAAATGCCACAATATTAATGCTCAATTGTAAATAGAAAGTAAATCAACTTAAATACCTGTATACCAAACGAAAGGAAAAAATTAAAAGATCACATATACATTGTCAAAAAAGTTGAAAATGGGATTGAATAGAAAAGTCATAGTTAATTGGAAATTGAAGAATCGTTACACGTGTTACTGTTATCTAAATGTTGAAATATTGAAAATAATATGTTTTTTTGAACACGATTTTTTCTACCCTAATTATTACCTTTAATTCTAAATTAAATGTAGGCCCGACATGAACCTAATGAGTTTATTGTGGTTGTATTGCCCATATATCTACCATTTGAATTAGTAAACCAGTAAGAGTTTTTTCACCGTTTCCTCTGGCAACGTAAAACCTCCCAAAGTTGCTTTATAGGAGGGAAGCTTAAACACTCTGATAGAAAAAAAAATCTTCTAATAGGCTGTTTAGAACAGCACGAACAACGGGAGCCCTTAAGTTACCTAGATGTCAGACTGTATTAATGGAAACTTATGAGAAATGAGCATGCCACTGGTTTAATGAGAAATGCAATATTAGTTCGAACAATTAGTGCATAAGGAATGAACACAAGATGGGTCCAACTATTATACATAATACGACTCTACACCGTGATTTCTGGTAAGGAGTAAGTTTAATATATCCTGTGTTTAATTTGACCATAGTGTTGTCACAGTCTCTGGGATAAACTTCAAGTACCATTGCGAACGATACAAATGAAGCTCTAATGCAAAAAAAAAAAAGAAAAAAAAACAGTTTTTAAAAAGATCAAATGTGATTCACCGTGTTAAAATCAATGTTTTGTTTCCTAATTTTAACAACAATAGAGCTGTTGCTCAGAATTCTGCAAAGAGTTATATTAAAAAGTAATGAAAAGCTGGATTAGAATTTTGCTGAAGAAAAAAAAACAATTAAAACGATATTCTTCGTCCCAAAGTCCAACTCATGTCCATCCCGTCATAAGCGCGACACTATCTAACGCGCCAATGCGTCTTACTTTTCGCATGCTATTTTTTAAAATAATGTGTAGTAAAAAAAACAGAAGAAACTAGCTCAATTTTCTCGATTTTTTGTCATTAGCCGGAACGATAATCTTTGAAAATAGGTGCAAATGATGCAATTTGATAAAGGACAATCTCGCATGGCGACTGAAAAAAACAGGCTAGAAAAATAATACATAGAATTCAACACTTACTTTAAGTAACGTAAAAATATAAGTGTAATAAATCAATGATAAAGTTCTTAAATTTATTAAATGTTTGGAAAAAATTTATTTTAGAGAATTTATTTTCCAGCGTGGGTAAAAAGTTTTAGATTTATATACATTTAAATATGAATAATGTAATAATAAATGCATCAATATAATTAAAATTCAAATTTTAAATACTATTAAATAATGGGAAATTTTAATTCAATTCATGAGCATGATAATGTATCGCAATATAATAGTATTTAATGTTAAATATTTTTTGTATTAAAATCAGGTTTGTGTAATTACATAAGATTAGTATCAAGAATGCTTATGTTGCATTTTCTTGTTGATCTACTTCAGTTTTCTCGCTGTAGAGAAAGTAAAAATAGGGTCCATTTGATAAATAAAGATACAGTTCTGATTTCTATGAAACATCTCTGCAACAGTATTATTGCATATGAATATAAAGAATTTGCCTTCCATTTTTTTACGTTTTGTCAGAAACAATTAATGATTGCTTTCAATTCAAATATTTTTTTTCCACAAAAATAAATTTAAGTATTATAAATCGCAAAAATATGAAACTGAATTTTTTTATAGTGAAAAATCTTTGATGTCACAAAGTCTCAAGGTTAGAAATCTTTTTACCAAAGACTTTGAGGATGACATTGCGGCAAATCGTTATGCTGATGTTATCTTTAAGACAGGAATCGCTTAAAGAAACAGTAGAATCTATCCATAGTGCTCCGATCATTTTTCATTTCACATGCACAAAAGTTCAATCATTTTAAAGGAAATGTGAAAAAACACAGTTGGGCGAATTCGGAAGATATTAAGCTTTGATTGATGAATTTCGCCTTTGGGTAACATTTAGTGAAATAAGAAAGAAAAGAAAGTTAGTTGATTCTTTTCATCAATGCCTTTGCAAGAAAAGGGATAAAGTTCTTTTGATTAAACTTTATTTTTCTTTTTAAATATAATTCATATTTTTCGAGCGAAATTCAATTTTTTTCCTCGAAATAAAGAGTAAAATTACGTTTGATAAACATGCATTTTCTTTCCAAAAATCTAAATTAAGATATCTCGAAAATAAAATTTGAATTTTTAGAATAGTTTTTTTTCCGTAACAATGTGCGAGATGTATTTTGAAGACGAGTCTTTGATGATTTTTCTTGTCTCCTTTTTGCAATACTTTTGCTCTTAGTTTTTAAGTTCTGTGTCTAGTGCTTTACATTTTGATTTCATTTTTAAAAATACAACAATAATCATGGGATGGAACCACAAACATTAAAAAAAGAAACATTTATATCTATGTAGGTGCTGAAACAGGGATAGTTTCGATATTTTCAAAGGATTTCAATTGCACCCAGTTTCACAGCCAGTTCCACTAAAGGTGACTGACAGTAAAATGCTGAAATAGTTGTTAATTACGTGGATTATATTGTTATCATTTGGAGTTCAGAATAATTTGAGTTTTACTGAGATACTAACTTTTGAGTGCATTTACTTCTAAATTCGTTTATTGAAATTATTTATTGCGGACAATAATTTTATTAGAATTATTTTGAAAGAATAATTATTTGCTTTTTTCACTTTTTAGATAAAATTACATACAAACCATTGGGTTTCTAAAAAAGTTCCTCTGCTATTTTATTATTATTATTTTTTTTAACCCCTTCAGTCGGAATTATGAAATAGTTAACCAAAAATGTTTTTATTTGGTACACAAAGTACAATGGCTAAGAGCATCTCACAAACAAAATTTCAAGCTTGTGAGTAAAAAATTAAAAGAGTTATGACGTGTCCAATTTTCCAGATACATATTTTGAAATTAATATTTTAGCAAAAAAATATATGAAATATCTCACAAACTTTGTCGTAAAATATTCTTCAAACAATAACAAAACATAATATAAGCATTTGAAATGATAAATAAAAGATCATACAATTTTAGAAAATTCAGAAAAAAAGCAACTTTTTTCGGCGAGAGTGCATGGTTGGAAAAACAACCCAATTCCAGTTTCTCAATCCATTTTTGGGAATGTTGCCAATCCCAAAAGCAGAAATTTTTGCTCAGATAATAACAAGCAGATTGCAAATTGTCGACTACAAAAAAATCAAGTAATTAGGTCAATTATTAAATGATTAGCAGCTGTTCAAAGTTGATGTCCGGTATACCGGACACCAGGTCTGAAGGGGTTAATCTTAATATCAAGTTGTGTAAAAATAACCATGGTATAAAATTGTATAAAAATTGTATGAAAAACCAGCATATAGACATGATAATTCATTCATGGAAATAACTTCCTGAATGTATAGTTTAAATTATGTTACTTAAGTACATTTTTCGGATTACGAAGAAATGATTCGTTAGAAATTTTACTTTAACTCAAGTATTAAGTACAAAAAAGGAAAATTTTTTTGATGCTATTACTAATAGTTTTTGTAAAGTCAATATTTTTATTTTCATTCTTTTGCATACCGGAAACGTAATACATCGTTTAACCCCAAATTCACAAAACACAAAAATGTTTAAAAAAAAAAAAAAACTAATGCAAATGCTGAACCATTCTTAAAAATAATTTTTTTAGAGTTTATGTCTGAATTATAGATTCAACTAATTATATATGTATTATTTCCAACTCAATTAATTCAGAAGATGATAATGTTACCCTATTCATCATAAATTGATGAAAAATAAATCTATTGGAACAGAAGTTTATAACGATACTTCTACAAAAGAAGCAATAAAACCGGTGCTTTAGAAATACAATGCTGTTTTAATTATCATTGAATAGAACAGGACTTTCTCTACGAAATTATTTCATAGACGCTCTCCTTTAATCGATAATTGAAGAGGTTTTTTTTTCTTACACAATTTATTCTTCTTTTGCTCGCGACCATTTTTAATTAAAATCCTCGCAAAGAATGTCCCACCAGATGGCACTGTCTTTCAGATTCTACATTTTCTCTTAATACTACTTTCTTTAATCAGTTTGGGGTTATGACAAAGGATGAGAACAAGGTGCAAGCGATAACCATTAGAAGAAGGGGAAAAAAATCTTAAATTAAAATAACTTTTTCTAGTACGCATATGCAAATCAAAAGCGTTGGGAAGTAAATAAATTCGCAAGAGAATTAAAATGAACTGCATTTGTCGCCACTGATTAAAATTGGAAAGCAGTGTTCTGTATTTAACTTATTTTTAAATTTTAAAAATATGTAATTCAAAATTTCCAATTCTCCGTAAAGGCCATTTTTCGTTTTGTAATTTAAAATGTTTCAGATTTCGATGCTAAAAATTGTACACGTAATCGAGTAAATAAAACTGTCTTTTTTTTTTAGTTATTTGTTAAGATTTTTACACGTTCTTTTTCCTAGTGTATCAATTTTCAAAAGATATTCCCCGTCTACTTAATAATATTTAGAATTCATGCTATGCATACTTAACGGTGAGCTTAGTTTTAAAATACGGAGTACGGAAGTAGTTTTGCCGAAAGTTTAATCAATTCATTTGTCGATATCTAGTTTATTTTACTTGCTTAAGTAATGAGTTTCAATAGTTTATCTAATTTGAACTCGAAGTTCTGTTATTTGTTTGTTTACTTACCTTTCTATGGTTTGACTTAAAACCTTATTTTTGTTCAATACTTGTAACCTTTAAATGCTCTACAAGTTGACTCAGCACTACTTTAACATAAATGAAGAAATAATTGTTTGTTAGGTAATTGCGGAAAAATTACATTTTTGTTTTTAGGATTCGTCTTTTCTCAATATTGATGTTGATGGGAAGTATGAGTTGAAAATTGAATTGACTGCACAGTTAAAGTTGTATGTAGACAAGTACTAATTATGAAAAAAAAATAATAATAATAACTAACGTGATTGCCGACTGAATATTTATAAGGACTTCTGGGATCAGAACTTATATTAGGTTTATTACATTTATTTATTTTTCTAGATGACATAGTGAATATGAAAAAAGGGAAATTTATCACACCTAGTTAAATTTACTAGTTCAAAAGCAGAATTAAGAGAAACAACAGATAATTAGTTTAAAAGTCCTTCCTATGTCTGAAATGAATTTCCAATTTTTATGTTTGTTAACAAATAAAAACTGGCAACAGATAAAAATTTTGAATATGCGTGAATAAAAACTTAAATACCTCCCTGTCAAATGTGATCCAGATCCGACGTAAACTGTTGATCTGTATCGGGAACATACGTACATACATACATACATCTTCTCTGTTTTATTTATATGTATTACAGAAAAGAAGTTCTAAGATTAAATTGAAAAAAAAAAACTGATGATGCTTTATATTAAGCTGAACTTCATGGGTCAGAACGCATTCGAAATTTGTATTATATTGTACTTGATAGGACATGGGAGACACGGGAAAAGAGAGATAATCACAGTTAGTAAAATTTGATAGTTGCAAAAGCAGAATCCAGAAGGAAAACTGAAAATCCTTTAAAAAATCTTATACTACGAGCACAATCAATTACAAATATTTCGTTTGTTGCTAAGTAAAATTTAGCAACATATGGGGGAAATCTTTAATCATTAAAGTGTTTTTCCTTTTCATCCATTGATTTGTCGGTCAACTATATTCAGCAGACTATGAAATATAATTTAGTTAGAAAACAATTGATCTCTAAAACTGAAAAAAAATAAATAAATGAATAAAATAAATAAATAAAACTACCGCACTGAACTAAGCCTTACTAATTTCAAATTGCGACGATTTCTGAATACTAACACATAACACAATTTTGAACATTCTGTCATATCGAGCACTAAAGGAATACTCGAAAAACTTTTTCACGCAGGATTTTACATTCCAGTCACCACAGCACCACTTTCCTTGAAGTATTCTTTTTTAAAAAGACTCATTTCTTGAGAGGGCTAGAGCTCGGGTTCTTGATGATAGCTTCTCTGGAAGACTAATCCAAAAAATCTCTATTATAAACCCTTCTGGAGGGGTAAGAAAATGAGAAAGAGATAAACAGACACGTGGAGAAAAATCAAAACTGAGATATATCGTGTTCTAGAGGAAAAAGAATGCATGAAACATCATTACTTTTCGCCAATGTGAAACCTGAAATGCAATATACGGAGAAAATGGTTTGGTATGTATGTATGGGGGAATATGGTTCTGATGCATGGGGATAGGGCAGAAAAAAGAACACATGGCCTTTCTTGTTCATTTGTGTGCTGCATTTTCTTTGAAGATAGTCTGGTTATTTTTTCTGCCATAGAGTTTTTCATCCTTTCTTAAGAAGAATCTGTTTTCATTCAAGATTCTTTTTCGGCCCTTTCATCGTTCATCACTGCTGTAAGGATTGCGTTTACAGAGCGTTTATTTTGACAAAAATTCTAGAGATACGAGAAGGAAGTTTGAGTTTAGAAGGAAAATCGCAAATATTCCTTCAACTTAAGGGTTTCAACTAAATTTCCACGCTTTTTATCGTAAGAAAAGAATAAAAATGTTTAAAAAATGATAAAGAGTTTGTGTTTTCGTAAAATAAATTTAAGTGGAACTATAAACACGTCCCTAAAGAATATTTTGAACATTTCATGCTATTTTTCTTATTTTTTCTTTTCCTTTATTGGTTCATAATTTCAAACATTCTGAAAGTTAATGAAGAAAAATCACGAAGAAGCTTACTAGTTTCCTTTTCTAATAAGTAGAACAATTTCCTATACATTAATTTAGGCATGAACAATACATTAGTTCACACTAAGTAATTTGATTCAAACTGTTTTTTATAGATTTTGATCCATTCTCTGAAAAACCTAAGGCACTAAATGGAAGTTTACAGACAACTGCTTCAGGTTCTATTTTTAGTTTATGCTTTTTATTCCCTTGTTTATTGTTTGTCCCACTAGATTTTCTGAGCATATTTACACCACATTTCTCTTAAGTTTTTGAACATCAAAAAATAAAAATCAACCACCCACAAATTGCACTCATTATTCTACTTCGAAATGCTACCAGATTCAATGTTATTACTTATTTTACATTTAACGAGAATTGGCCAAAGCGAAATCCTTAAGTAAGGGTAAAAAAAAAGTTTTATTGTTAACATTATTTGCATGGGAAGGATATTATTTAGCTGACATCTTAACTGCTTCTACATTTCAGCACGATCTGAAATTTTATTTTCTCTCCTAAACTTTAAAAGCTGAAACACCTAATACTTTCACCATTATTTGAAAAAAAAATGGGAAAAGGTAAATAAATAAGTAATATTGAATAATTAATCAAAATATAAATAAACATAAACATTTCGCTAATTTCCTTTTCAAAAACTATTCATATTTCAATATATACAGATTAAATGAGAATTGATGAAAAATATAATCAATTGATGTTATTTTAGAACTGATTTGTAAAAACAATATGAAAGCTTCGGCCATGATTTACACTATTGATCCATACTGGTCCAATGCAACAAAAAACTTAAACATGTGTCAGATGAAAGTAAATGTTTATGGTCCCGTTACCGTATACTTGGGTTTTTATATTGAAACTCAATATTTAGGCAATTTATAACGCTGAACACATTTTATATAACCATTACAAACACTTTCTGCACTGAAGTATGCACGATCGATACTAAAGTTTATAAGTTTACAGCAAATTCCCAACATCATTCTCACTGTAAAGAGAAAATAAAAGGTTTTTAACTTTTAAAATAAATGAGCACATTTCCTCTGAGAGCAAAATGTATTCATTCGCATGCAAATTTCTTCATTAATCGGCAATTTCTCTACATCATGTGCTTTCATCGCGTCCTGATTTCTTATTCATAAGTTGCACGCATTATTATCTCCCATTGAAGGAGAAATTTTAAGAAAGATTTTCTTTTAAATGAATGTAGTAAATGAATCCACTCTTTTCATCCTTTGTCCCGAGTGGTGAAACTAGAATTTTAAATTTAGTTTCCAAAATCAATTTTCCTATAATTGCGTAGATTGCATGCATTTTCGTTGGAAAAAATAAAAACGAAAAGATACATGACATTGTAACTATAAATATACTTTTTTTACGGATGCAAAAATGAGACAAAACTGATTGAGATTTGGTTCGTATGTTTTGGTTTAAAGCTTTTACCGCAAAGCATGTAAGTAGTTTTTGAAATTCTTCTTATTCTCACTAAATCATTTTTACTAACTTCGTTTTAACAGATGCAATAATAGAGGTCCAAGCTATTTTTATAAGAAACAATCGTTACCAAAATAGAAATATGCAATTCGACTGCATAATTTCATGTTAGCTTATCAGGGCAAAGTATAGTTCACCCTCATTTCCCGCGTAAAAATATTTATCTTCCTTTTTTTTCTTTGTGACTTTTTAGCTTAAATAAAATTAGAGGTCAAGAAATTATATTTTTATTTCAAAAGAACAGTTTCGTCATAGCTTTCTCATACCTTTATCTTTTTGGATTCCTATGACGAGATCATCAGGAAACTATTTTTCAAGTCATATATACTAAAATTAAATACCATGTCAGACGTTTATAATTAATTACGCATTAAGGCAGCCAGATATGAGCCATACCCTGTTTTGAAAGAATTTTTAGGATAAAAATTGTAAAAAAAAAAGTTGAAAAGATTTTGTGTCCCATTTCGGTGCTTAAAGAAACACATGTAAAAAATAAATAAATAAATAAATAAATAAAAAGACCACCGAGTCATATTAAAAACCTGGGATTGAGTCATGCTACATATCTGTTCTATTTTCACGCGATGTGTTTCATTATTTCTTGAAACATAACACTCACACAGAAAACCTTCCGATTTTTCCCATCTTCTCAACGAAGCTATTTTCTAAAAACATATTAGTACCAACTTATATGTGGTACATATGCATACCGAATTTCTCTCGATATCATGCTTAACGTTTTCAGTTGTGGCCACATAAGCGTTATCTTACATGAAGACAGTCAGTTCACAAAAATCATCAAAATTGTCTGAGTGACAATAAAGATGTGAAAAGCAGTCAAAACACATAAAACTTCATATATTCAAAATTTTCTTCCGCATTTTGTTTGACTAAATGCTGTGGTTAACTTTGCTTTTACTTCCAATGCAACGTGCCGATTGGAAAAAAGGAACTCATAGGGATTTTTCTGTGTAAGTTTATAATACCAACTTTGCAACACCCTTAATAGCCCCATTAGTTAACAAAATTGCATTATACAACTAAAACTAAGGAAGGAAGGTAACGTAGACGACATTTAGATGAGAAAACATTCGTATTTAATTCCTCTTTTGTCAGCAATTTTTCCCCAATACATTAAACTTACGCAGATTGTAAAAAAAAAAGTGCTGATCCTTCATTAAAATTTATTTTTTTAATAAATTTAAATGCAAGAAGAAACTGGATTTAGTGGAAAATGCTTCGATAATTAAGACCTGACTCAAGGTACAGTCAAAAAAGTGACAGTTTTCATCTGCACAGGAAGCAACCGACAGTCGAACGAAAGACACAGAAAGACACACACACAGTTGGTTTTTAAAAGCAAACAGTGGATTTTTACTTATGTACTTTCTGAATGGTATATAAAGTCAAGCTAGATGTGATTATATACTATTTTTACAGATCAATGGTTATAAAGATTTATTTTATTTTATTTATTTATTTATTTATTTATTTTTCATTTCAATTTTGAAAAAAATCTTTTTTTTTTCACTCTAAAAACTATTTTGTTTAATTTATATTCCTTGTACCTATACTTTTAAATATTTATTTATTTTTTGTATCATCCAAGTATTTATTCAGGAAAATACGTCAGTTTTATTATTTTGTATTTTTTGTTATATTTTTGTTTTGATTTGGCAACAGATGGGAATCCTGCTAATTCTTCCCTTACAGTAGCCGAGCGAGAATTAGATTCAGATTGGTTGAAGCAAATCGTGTATTCAGGAAATGATTGGCTGGAACGCACGCCCGGGTACCAGACAGACAAAAAGGGTATGCATATTTGATATTGGCGAACTACGAACGATGAATTTGGAACGAACTTTTAACAGTAAGCGCTTTGAAAAAGGTGGTAGACAAGCAAATGGTGTTCATAATTACTTTCCGATACAATGTTATATTTCCTGATGCCACTGGTATATTTTTCCATTAGTTGTTGTGCTTATTAAGAGGGGTTGTTTTTCTTTTTCTTTGTTTTTCTATGGCGTTTAGTTTGGTTAAAGCAATAGTAAATCGTTTTAACTTAAGAGATCAATATATATCAGATCAATCTTATGGATCAGCTCAATCATAGAAAACCAATAAGTATTGAGTCTAAAAGCAATGAATTTCGCAGTAGTGATGGGCTCGTATTTTTGAACTGTGACATCTAACAATTAAGAATGAGCTTTGGTAATACGTTGTTCACAAATTATGCTACATGGGAAAAGTTTTCAGTTTTGTACATGTTTTATATTGACACCGATGCGTAAGAGCTTTTAGCTTTAAAAATTCATTATTTATTAAGGCGCTTTCTAAAATTATATATGCTTACGTTGAGATTTTGTTTTTAAAGTTTTCCTTTTGCATTTGTTGGGACCTAGATACGTCGAAAACAACTAACAACACTTACTAAACGTTAAATAGTCATATCAATGTGTCCGCAACATTCAAACTGTTACCAATTAGACAATAATACATGCCTAGGTGAAATCTTGTTCACTCGTACCATTTTGGTGATTCAATTTATGGTATTGCAATGTACTTTTCTTGCTCTATTAGAACTGCTAATACATGTTTTACATTTAACGCAGTATGATGTTGAAACGCACTTAACTTACTTAAACCTGCTATAAGTAAATAAAGAATTTAAAAAAAAAAAAAAAAAAACTCCGAGTAAGTACCGATAGAAATAAACATTATTCAAAATAGATACAAAAGTGGAACATCAATTATTTTGATGCATTTTCAACTTTGAGCCACATCGTTACCTCCAGTAATTTAACAACTACCGATTTACACATCCTAATGCGTTTTTGCAAAATTTCGTCTTTCATAACTGCGAAATGTTTTTGCCCCTTTCTTAATTTTAAACGTAGAAGTAACTATCAGACTAAAAGAGAATAATGCAAATATGATCATGTTACGGTTTAAACCAATAATTTACTCCTTAACTCCCTTTAATAGCACTTTAACGGCATTTATTAAACAAAGTCGTTACGCTGCCTTTAATAACGTGCACTAAAGTATTCTGGAGTCATATCTTTACTTTAAATCTCATACAAAACTTCTTTTAATTTTTGCTTTGAGTGGAAGATTTCTCTTTAAAGAAATTAAAATATCAGTAAAAAATGACTGTACACGTGGTTCTTCTTATCAACGTAATCATGGCGGTGAATATAGCTGAGGGTAATTTAAACATTCGCCAGACCAGTTGAAATTGTTTGGATAAGCATAATTGAAGGTGCCATTTATGGACTTTAATGGTATTTGCGGAAACACCCTTTTAAAAATTGAACTTTACAGGAATATGCGAAGATGATGATGGTGAAGAATAAAAGCAAGAAAGAGGTTATCTAATGGGAAAACTGAAATTATATAATTGCCGTAATGGCCTTCCATTTTATGATTTCTTCATTTATTTTACATTTTTTTTTATGAAAACGCATTAAGAAAGTAAGGCTTACCCCATGTTTCTTTACCGAGTGTTTTTACGTGCCTTATTTTCTTGTTTTCAATTAAAGTATTTCAATGGTGTGCTTTCATAATTAAAGATTTCATATCTACGGTTGTTAATTACAGCTGAACATCAGTTAATTTGCTTTAAGCTCTGGAGTTGGATCGGAGTTGAGAAACATGTTTAATTAAAAATCGGGTTTGTGCCCACACGCGTATTTAAAGAATAAAGTAATTTTTGCATATTTTCCTAATGCCTGGCATTAATTACATTCATTACTCATCTCTTTCAAAAGATGCGTTCTTAATCCGTAAAAATAAATAGTTAACGAGATTTTTTTTTCTTCTAAAGCAGTATATAAATAATTTTGTTTGATGCAAATATATATTTTCACTAACATATGTGTGAAAAATATACTTGATTCATTCCTTCACTTTTGGTTATATGCACTGATTAAAATATAAATAACAAATTCACCTGGTAGGTTTTTTTAATTAAACGATTAAATAAACAAACAATGAAAAAAAACACAGCAAATTTTCAGTTGGTAATAATACAAGCTTCCCGAATCTTAGTGTCACAAACTGTGGCAAGACCAAAATTATTTTAATTATTACAGTTTAATTTTAAAATTAACCTTTTATGTCCCAACGGGATTCAGAAGTCCTGCTTATATTAATTTAGTGTTATGAATCCTAAATGTCTGTACCTGCAATCGGAAATAGTTTTCTTGGGGACCCTAAGGTGTAGGGGCCTTGGACCCAACTGATTTTCAAAATTTTTACACGTGGTAATTTTGTAGTTTGGTGTATTTTCAACTAAAAAGAACAAAAAAATACAAAAATTTCATTGCTAAATTGGGGACATATAGATTGTTATGTCGTTTACGCACAACTAACTCGGGTATGTATGTGGCGGTTTCAAGCATGCAATGGAGAATTAGCTAAACATTTAATATTCTTTTCATTACATATACATCTATTTACAATTATATACATCACAATGCTTCTTAGTGCGTCGCCTCCCGTAAGCGCGTAATTAATTGAGCATTCCATCCCAAGTCCTGAGGCCTCTCGGTGAAAAGCCTACGCAGTTCCTTCTCGGGTGACGTCAGAAATGACGTCACCACCGATTGCGATGATGTTATTCCTTCGATATACCACAAAGATTAATTTTTTTTACCTGAAAAAGTTTAAGAACTGTTATACAAACTATTAAATAATACCAATTAGCGGAATATTTTTAAAAACATAGTTTTGTTATATAACAATAACAATTTATTAATTTATTTATTTTTTGTGATATACTTGAGTTGCTTAAATATATTTGTATTTGGTATCCAAGTAAATAAAATCATAAAATGCCCCATGATCTTTGGAGCCTATTATAATTCCCAGAAATGCCCGATTGAAAAAAGCATCATTAGTTGACCTACATACGAGAATTACATTTCCGGTTTCTGTTTTACAAACGGGAATTATTACGTATTTTATATTTATCATCAAAAATAATGAACAAATCATAGTTAGTTTTGTGCTCAGAACGAAATAGGACTTTCTAAAATATATATCTCTAGACTAGAACTACAAAAATTAAAGACACTATGTGGTAACACTTTGTAGACTATATTAAATAATTTGTTTATTTTAATCAATAGAATATCATAAACGAATTAATTTTTGGCGTGTACAATGATTTGCTACAAATACTCCTCCCTAACTGGCATGGATAAGAGAATGAGATGACGTTGATAACGGACACTGATTAACTGCAAATTGATTGCGTGCGGTGAAAATTTCTGCTGTTTTTCATGAGAAGAAAAATTAAATATTTTCTTAAAGGAAGTTTAAAATAATGCAATAGCTTTTGACATAAACTTTGACACATTGCGACAAAACTCGACCTGCCTTCTTGTGGCTTTTAGTGAGCGGAAAATATTAATTTGACTACTGACTATTTAAATTTCTGAATAAAAATTACATGCTTACTCGGGGGAAGCATGCGTTTCTCAATGTATTAATAACTTTAATCCTTTAGTAATAAATTTTTGATTTTAGAAACCTAGCACCAGAAGTACAAGCCATAATATTACTCCGTTTTAAGTCATCTTTCAGCCCGATTTTCGATGCCACGGCCATATTATTATTTTCGTATG
>JAXGGA010016617.1:0-17500 GCA_038373865.1 Uloborus plumipes | reverse complement strand
GTTTTAGCGTTTCGAGTTCAAATTTTTTTAAAAACAATATTTGTTAGTGGTGTACCGAGCACTCGGTAAATACTTGGTACTCTGCCTGCTCGGCCAATTTACCGAGTTCTCGGTATTCTACTAAATTTTGAAGAACTACTCGGCCAATGTCGAGTAGTTGTAAAAGGTGAATATTTTTCACGACAATGAAATTTTTGAGAAATTTACAATTGCTTTATTCACAAAGTACAACTGTGTTCTATGTACGAGTCAAAAAATAAAAAGAAAAAATTTCTACTTATAAAATCAACGTTAAAAGTTAGCTATTGTCTATGTTCTTTCTGCATTGCAAATTCTAATTCGCCGTTGGATAGGACGACCCGTTCAATATGATCCTTAAGATGAATATTCATAGACTGATAGTAAGACACCTTTAAATTATATTCCTATTTACTTTGAATACTTTGAATCATTTGAAACTTAGATTACGAATTTTTTTAAACCATTATTTTGCATATTCATGTCTTAGGTACTGTGATAACAATAAATAAGAGTAAAATTAAGTCATTTTTTAAATCGTAAGAAAAAGGTTTTGACTGTTTTGGGTCAAGCAATCCTTAGGGAAAAAAAAGTAAAAAATGCTTGTAAAATATTTTGATAATCAAGGTCATTGTATTTTAAACTGCGGTGCAACAATTGTCATAATGAGTACTCGGTAACTCGGTATGCCTCTAATATTTTAATCAGAAAATATAATACATTTTCTTATATTTTCTAAATACGTATTTCGATAGTTGAGAAAAAAAGCTATTCATCTTAAAATTTCTAAATGTGTCGGTTATTCTTTTGAAAATTGATATCAAGAAGAATCAGCGCTTTTTGCTTTTGATTTTGACATTCACTTTTTCTATTCCAATTTTTGCGTTTCGTCACCGAGGAAAAGCGGCAACACGGGTGACACCCAGAGCTCAAAGGGAGGAAAAGTATATTTTTGAATGTATATAATTTAGAGTAAGTTTTTGTATTTTTTAAACTTCAAAGTGTTTTTACCTTTTCTCCGTGACAGAACGACCAAGGTTTAGAGGTGATGTTTAGGAATGTGACAGACATATGTGAGTAGTGCGTACAGCCAGCCCCGCCTCTGCTCTCAACTACCTTATCAAAGGCGCCCTAATGGGAGGTCACGATGACCTCTCAAAAAAGTGTCTAATTGGGCAAATTTTGTCTGGCCATTCGGAAATTTGGAGACATTATTGCAAAATTGCAATTTTGAAATTTTTTTTGTAACATTGCTTAATGTCTCTTTTCATTAGATGCCGGCATCTATGTGTGAATGGTATATTTTTTTAATTCGGTACAATTCGAAATTTCATTCGACAAATTAAAATTTTCCTCGCTCCCAAATATTTGAAGCTCGGGGCTTCTCGTAATACCATGATTGTAGTTCTTCAACTTTTCACACTTTGTGGAACTCTTTGAACTTACCATTTTCTTAACTCTTTTAATGACTTGACTGTTTAATTTCAAAGCATATTTGGAAAAAATCCAGAAAACCTTTATCTAGCTTAAAATTTTATAAGCAAACCACCTTTACGAATTCGATCTTTTGTAATAAAATTTAAATTTAACGAAAATGTTCGTGTTTTGATTCTGCAAATAGCGATAAGTTGCGACTCCTTTGTCAATATTACAGTGAATCTCAGGCCTCTGCGGAACTCGTGGTTGACGACCTCTGACATAGAAATACTCCTGATCTGTCTTTCAATAGCTATATTGTACCACAAGCATGGTCATATTGGTCATGGTTGCAATATTTTTTTATGGTTGCACAGAGATATTTTTAACGTCTCTACAACGTTTCACTGATTGAAAATAGAAAATATGCCTCAAAAATTTAGTGAAGCTCATTTTATATTAAAATTTGGCATCGTTGGAGGGGGAGATAGGGATGCAATTTTTAAAATCTTAAATTGTTTACTCTTAAATGAAAAATCTCAAAACCTTAAATGTTAAAATTCAATTTGGTGCACATCTCTTTTTTCGTTGCCGTCTTCCATTCCATCCTTAGGGCCATGCTCCACATCGACGTAAAGCAGAAAAATTAGGCAGAAGCGTAAAATGGATTCAATGGTGTTCCTATGGAAAGTACTCGAATTTTCGGTTTCTGCCTTCAGTTTCTGTCGCGTTTTACGCTGATGTGGAGCATGGCCCTTAGAGTTGTTTTTTTTTTTCTTTTTGGAATCGATACCTATTCTGCATTGCTAAGCGCATAAGTGGTATCTGTAGTTGAGCTTAAACTGAGATATTACTCTTTAAAGTTTCGCGCCTTCATGTTTTGATTCAGGAGGTTCTTTTTCAGGTTTAAAAAAAAAGCAATTTCCATTCTCAAATGTGTGTAAAACATGCTATTTAGGTAAAATACAGCACAAAGAACCACCTAGTGACAATAGCTCAATTTTATTAAAAAGTGCAGATACGACTTTTGTGATTAACACGGCACGCTCTTTACTTTTTACGGATATTTTCTCTTCCCCAAAATTAATTTCACTGTCTCTAATAAATCTCCTGGCTGGATGATGTTCAAAATTTCACCTTCATTAGTTGAAACACTCCTTGGATTAAAATACATGAATATCTCCGTTCCTATCCCTCGCTTTTACGATCCTTCGGAGAAGCATATTCCGAGACCCGGCGGAACATCAACTCTTGAGAATCTTCCCAAAACCTGCTGCTACCGCATTGTAACGGAGAGAAAGCAAAGAGTTGGAGTGTGGACCCTGCTCGGTTGATAAAATATATGATAAGGCATTAAGCATAACAACCTTGCCCTGGCGTCATATGTTGCTTGTTTTTTTGTTTCTTCTTCTTTTTCTTCTGGGATTCCGATGGACGCACTTTTTTCGGCGGTTTCCGCCTTTGGGAAATAATAACATTGGAGTATTGCGATGAATGAAATTGTTGACAGACGTGAATGACGTTTTTTTGATGAGTGCCGTTGTCAGGTGATTGTGTGGCTGGGAGAAGATGATATTACAGGTTGCGTAATTGTTGTTGCTCGTAATTATTTGTTTCAAGAGTGTAAATATTAACTCATGGAACCAATCATGTTAGAGAGATTGGTTTAAGCCAGTGGTTCTCAACGGGGGGCGGTACCGCCCCCCTGTGGGCGGTGGGAAGATGCTGAGGGGCGGTGAACATGTTCTGGGCAGTAGGGGGGGCGCGGTGGGGTATATTTTGGGCGATAGGGGGGCGGTGGGATAATTTTGTCGGGTCAGAGGACAATAAATGTATTATAATTTATTTTTATTTTAAAAATCAAAATTGAATTTTGCATCAAATCAAGAATCCAACTTGAATTGTTTGTGCGGACGATAAAATCTCGGCTCTCTGGAATCTTTAAACTTATTTCTTTACGTTTTTAAGAGGTGACAGTTAAGCTTTTCGGAAGTAACCGGTTTAGTGATCTTTTGCTTCCGACAATCTTGAGAGAGAATGTTATAGCTTGACTACGGAGAGATGGCGAAAGACCTTGAAGTGGAAACGGCCCTGTTGCATTTTGAAATAGGGAGAATCAGCGTCAAAAGTTACTTTTTACTGGCTCGTACATTAGAAATTTTACTTTCTGCGTGATCTCTCTGATGCTATCTATTATAAAACAAAGCTGTTCGTTTCCACTTCAAGATCACCCACCATCTCTCCGCGGCCCAGCTTTACCTAATGAAGAACCGTAACAATGAATCACAGTTGCATGGTTTTATCCAATATTAGCCAATTTGGCTAATTTTGATCACACATAGCTAGATGAAATTCAAAAGCATTAGCCACACCATCGTTTGGTTTTTTTTTATCCGAACTGTTGATTGATTCTTTTTACCATAACAATGTAATTTCTAATAGCTGTAAAAAAATTGAATAATGCATTTTTTTTCAGTAATTATCATATACGTAAAAAATCCGTCCTGCATCTGAAGATGAAAATGGTATAATTAAGCTCTCAAGTTTCAGTCGCCTATTTTGATTGTTGCTAAACAAAACTGGTTTTTCAGACTGAACAATTCCCCGTTTAGGATACCAGATTTCAATGTCTATTGCCAAAATTTAATGGGGGGACTCAAAATATAGCAAAAAAGATTCACAATTGCATTCTAGTGTCTCCCATAAACAGCGTTTTCGGTAGAACACTAAGCGTCATCGATTTTGCTTTAAGTTTTTTTTTTTATTTTCATAATTTTCTTTCACATTTTCTCATAAGTTAGCTTAGTACTTATGAGAAAGTAAGTTTACCCTAAAGATATCCAAAATATCTCTATGGGCCGTGGCATACGTGAAATTTGGCTATTTTCTTCGGTTGGTTATTTTCCTAAATTTTTACCTGGCAATCGTATTTGCAATGCTTAGAGTGCCCGCTTAGTTCACTGTTTTGTTTGACCTCAGTATTTTAACTTTGGCTTTTGCTCGCTTTATTAATTTACTTTCTTAGTTTATTTTTAGTGTTTAATATTAGATTATTTTTACTCTCCTTCTATGATTATCACGTTTTTGAAAACATCTTCAGTCTTTGCACAAAGATTTCTCTGCGTGTTTTGAGGATATTTTTGTCTCTGAACGTTCCTCAATGGGTCATGAACCCTTTTAAAAATATTGAGATGGCAGATGTTCAGTATCAGTAAGGGCCCTGCCACTGCTCCACATTGCCGTAAAGCAGAAAAATAAAGCAGAAACGTAAAATGGATTAAATGTTATTCCTATTCGAAGGAACCCGGATTTTCGGTTTCTGCCTTCGGTTTCGGTCGCGTTTTCTGCTGATGTGGAGCAGGGCCCTAAGAATTGGTGGAACTTTCAACCACTGAAAATTGAAAAGCTGGTTTCCAGAATGTTAACAATCTTACATAATTATGGCTACTAGGAGACGTTAGAGTAACCTTTATTCTGGACTGTGAGCTATAGCCAAAAAAATTTTAATCGCCTTCCCCTCTTCCTACCTAGCCGAATGAGGATTCAATGTTGTCATCGACCTAGTTACAAAATAGAGAAATCGACTCCAAATAGCCTCAAGAGGAGAGTTGCGCATTCAATTAAAAAATATACATTAAGCTGACCGTGAGGAAACTGGCTTTAAACCACCAAGAGCAAATATCTCACTAACATATATTTCTGAATGTTCCGTTCATATTTTGAATGAGAAAAAGAATGCTTTGCTTGTTATTTTTATTGCATTTGATTGTTTCCTTCATTTTTGAGTTTTTTTTTTTTTTTTTTTGCTAGTTTATTTCTATTTTGTTTTATTCGGTCATTATTCTTTTAAAAATGAAATATTTTTAATCCCAGATTGTTTTTTTATTTCTGCATTCGTCATTTTAACTCTAATAATGACTAATGAGGAAAAATATATCTTGTTTAATCGTTTTGTAAAATTCCGGAAGAAAATTATTTTAAACTTTAAACCTCTTTTCGCACACCTCCTCACTTTTAATATAAAGGGGGCGTTGGAAAAAAATTTTACTCGTAAAGGGGGCGTTATCCGCAAAAAGGTTGAGAACCACTGGTTTAAGCAATTTCCTGAGCCTTAAAATCATCAGCAGCAAAGCAGGAGTAGGTGTTTCAGTTTTAGGACTTGGCTTCCGAGTCTCCATATTCCAGAGAACCATCACAAATCTTTCGAAAAATGAAACAAGCAGATTAGTAATGAAAAATAGTTTCAGAACAATTTGCGTCACTTCAGGGGATCCGAGTGTCGGTTAAAACTCTAGAGGGGGGGGGGGGGTCTCCAAAAAGTTGGGCACCTTCGTGTCCGAACAAAGTTTCCCCCCTTGAATTTTAAATTCCTTTTCTCTGAAAGAAACGGTATTTCATTCATTTTTACTTTTGCTTCAAAAAAAAAAAAAAAAAAACCTCTTATTTTGCTATATTTCATATGTCTATAAAAATCAATCGCGTTAGTTATCTAGAGATATAAAAAAATTGAAAAAACAAAAACAAAAAAAGATCAATTTTGAAAACCACAACTCCGTTTTATGTCCTAGTACTATAAATTTGTTTATTGCACCACTTATAGAAATACTATTTTGACTGAATATTTAGAGAACGCTCTGTAGAATAATTCTGTCTATTTTGCTACAATTAGTTAAAAAAAACCCCCACCATTTTACCATTTTTGTTTCGTTTTTTTCCCTCATTATGAAATATGGTAATTCTCGTGAGAAAGCAACTACGCTTGTTTCCTGTACAAAAATATGAAGAAAAAAAGAATTACTTTTCGAAGCCCGAAAATGACTTTCATTTCGTTTCTGTTAATAAAATGTATCCGTCCGTGACAAGATATTTTCTCTTCTTTAGTTTCTTCTCATAATTTCTCCCGGAACAAATTATTTTCAGTACTGAAGATGAGTTCTTTCCCCGTTAATGAAATTAGTTCCTTTTGATATCTGTTTCGAACGAAAAATAGGCTTCTCTTCATGCATTAAGTTCCATTTCTTGACCGCCCTTTATTTCACGTTGAATGTTTGCTTAGTTTAATTTCTACTTTAATTGTTTCTTAACTACACTTGATGAGCTAAGTTTTACGCTGTCAGTTTTCAACACAGTTATTAGTACCTTTGTTGAAACATTATATTCATTATTTGGATATGTATAGAGTTCCACTTGCCCTCTTAGTTAGCAAGTGTATTTGTTTCTCTTGTTTTTTCACGTTAACTTTTTAGTTTTCGTCTTAACGTTCTTTAATCAGTGGTTTTCAACGGGGGCGCTCGCTTTCACGTAAAACGCGTGCAGCATTCAAACCACAACAGGGCCGCCGAGGGCCCTTTGTCAGAAAGGTCACACCTTTCGCTTAAAACTTATAAAATTTATATTAATCCGATTCCGAGACGGGTGCCTAGTTCCCGACTAGGCTGGCATGGCCTCTTGCCGGCCCCGACAGGTGCTTTTCATTATAAAGCTCTAACTCGTGCTGTATAGCAGGTTGTACCAGAGTTACTATAATCAGCTTTTGCACCAGAACAGATGAGAGTTTCTCCTATCATTTGTACTAAATCTTTCTAAATTTTAATTTTTTGGCTCTTGTATTCCTTTGCTGGGCTTCAATTGACTTTGGTTTCAAAAATTTTTACAGGAGAAAGTCTCAAACTACTCACTTTTTTTTCTACCCTTATCAAAGTTTAAAATTCGTATTTTGAGATGCCAAATTATAAAAATTTCGTGACGTTATGGTATTTCTCTATTGTGTATTGGCATTTCTCTAAAAAAGAACAAGAAGTTCTGTCAAGAACTAAACGAGCCTACTTTCCCGTACATCGACATCGGCATTCTCGCATCTGATCTTTATTCTTTTGATTATCTGAGAGTGAAAATTATGTCAAACATACCTTTCTCGCACTTAGAGCTGATTTCGAAAAGCAAAATATACCCCTCTCATCAGATGAAATAGACACGTAAACAGTAATTAACGAATAAATAAAGTTTTGTTGCACCTTTTAAAGAGTGTAACTGTTACAGTTCCTCCGTAGAAAAAATCCTACATTGTTTTCAAAAAAATAAAATAATAATAATAATAATAATAAAATAAATAAATAAATAAATAAAAGTACAAAGAGCATCAAAACATATTTTATCAAAGAAAGAAAAAAAGAAAAAAAAAAACTCGTCCGTTAATAAAATGTCTCGAATTTCACTTTTAATCCGTTGTCAGTTGTTAAATATAAATAAAGAATAAAATGTTCTCGTGAATGAAAAATTTTTGTTACAAAAAAAACATCGTCTGCCAAAAAAAAAATAACTAAAATAATAATAATAATAATAATAAAAATAAAACAAATGAATAAATAAACGAAAAATCGTCTGCACAGTCAGTCATTTTTTTTCTGAGCCTGCATTTCCGCCATGTTTGCGGAGTCGGAGTCGGAGTCGGAATCAGAGTCCTCACAGAAGATTACTCAGAAAAGTACTTTACAAACATTATTTATCAAAACCATTTTCTTACAAAGTTAGTTTGAAGGAAATCCGACTTTAAGTTCAGGATCAACATTCAACTTAAATTCCCCGTAGGCGCTAATGTTAATTTTTTTTCTGAACGGTTCAATATTGAACGAAAAATGGTTCAAATCAAAAAGCGAAATATGGGAATGTATGGGAAAGCCTCTCCGAGATCTTTCAAACAAAAAAAAGTTTATTCCATTCGGACGGTTCACTCAAAAGTTATTAGGTGGGGAAAGGTTGCTTGAACGGTTCAATGTTGAACGAAAAAATGTTCAAATGAAAATGTAAATACGGTAATGAAGTATTCTTCGACAAGATCTTCGAACAAAAAAAAAGTTTATTTAAATCGGACTGTTCACTCAAAAGTTATTAGGGGTGACAGCTTGATTGAGCGGTTCAATGTTGAACGAAAAATTGTTCAAATCGGAAATGTAAATACGGGAATGAAGTATCCTTGATAAGATCTTTCGAACAAAAAAAAGTTTGTTCAAATCGGATTGTTCACTCAAAAGTTAGCATCGCGGGACAGGTTGTTTGAACGGTTCAAAGTTGAACCAAAAATTGTTCAAATCGAAAAGTCAAATATGGGAATGAGCTGTACTCACCGAGATCTTTCGAACAAAAGAAAGTTTATTCCATTCGGACGGTTCACTCAAAAGTTATTAGGTGGGGAAAGGTTGCTTGAACGGTTCAATGTTGAACGAAAAATTGTTCAAATCGGAAATGTAGATACGGGAATGAAGTATCCTTGAAAAGATCTTTCGAACAAAAAAAAGTTTGTTCAAATCGGACTGTTCACTCAAAAGTTAGCATCGCGGGACAGGTTGTTTGAACGGTTCAAAGTTGAACCAAAAATTGTTCAAATCGAAAAATCAAATATGGGAATGAGCTGTACTCGCCGAGATCTTTCCAACAAAAAAAAGTTTGTCCAAATCGGAATGTTCATTCAAAAGTTATTAGGGGGGGGGACAGACAGACCGACGACCGACCGACCGACACACAAATTCCCCATCTCAATACCCTACTTTCAAATTTTTAATTTTTCGATATTCATTTTACCTTTTTATTTTTTAACTTGGCGATATTTTTTACTTGGCGATATTTTTTGGACTTGGCGATATTTTTTAGATGCATTAAGACTACTTGTAATTACTTGTTTCGTCTTTCTTTTGTTTTTTAACGGAAAAGTAGGCACTAAAAATAGAAGGCGACTGAACAACTTTTTCTCCTTATCATTTGTTTTTTATTTACTAGCTGCCAGGGCAGCTAGATTAGCTTCCTGCGGCTGGTTGATGCATAACGTCCCCCCTCTCTAACTTTTACCTCATTCTGAAGTTATATTATTTGATATAATTTAATGTTCATTCGATTTCAAGACATACCACGCACGTGGCCCGGCGTTGCACGGGCACTTCGTGCCCTGAAAGTAGTGAGGAAAATTTTCAAAGAATCACTACTCCCACCGCAAGGGCGGGCTCGCTATACCAGGCAGCTTCACGCCTTGCACTTCTTTCCTATATGCACAAAAAAAGAAATCATTTCGAATTACTTGTTGAGACTGCTGTCCGCGTCTTATCAAGATGGTGAGGGACAAGTTTCACAGTAAGTTCAGCTTCGTCTCAAAGGGGACTCACATGAATCCTAGGTTCTGTGTCAAAGAACTTTAAACGAGACCTACCTTTCCCGTACATCGAAACGTTCGGCATTTCTCGCCTGCGCGAATCTGATGCTATTATTCTGCTTAGAATTATCTCTGAGGACTGAAAGATTGTAGTCGTCGAAACATCAACTTTTTATGCACTTATGCAGCTGATGTTTGCCGAAATACGCAAAAGCAAATTTTCGAAAAGCAAATATGCCCCATCTCTCATCGGATGATGAACTCATAAGACAGTGATAAATCAGTAAAATTAACTGATATAACCTCTAACAGTGTTTTGTCACACCTTATAAAGAATTTTTTTTAAAGAGTGTAAACTGTTTTACTAGTTCCTACCGTACTGGAAAAACCAGTCCATCCTCCATCGTATTTCAAAAAAAAAATAATAATTATATAATTACTAATTTCAAAACAAGATGAAGTTCATGCCAAGAAAACCTAATCGAGCCACTTACTTACTTTCCCGGTACATCGACGTATCGGCATTCTCGCATTTAAAATTCCGTAAAAAAAAAATTCCCCCAATTTTTTTTCAAAAAAAAAAAAATTAAAAAAATTAATAAAAAAAAAAAATTTGGAAAAAAATTTAAATAAAAATTTTAAAAAAAGAGCATCGGGGGGACCGTTTTTAACCCAAAAAAAAGAAAAAAAAAAAAAAGGGGAAAAAAAAACTCTTTCCCTTAAAAAAATGCTCAAAAATTTCCCTTTTTAATGGGTTTGGGCCGTTTTTTAAAATAAAAAAAAAAAAAAAAAATTTGTTCTCGTGAATAAAAAAAAATTTTTTTTTTAAAAAAAAAAAATTTTGTTTGCAAAAAAAAAAAAAAAAAAAATAATAAAAAAATTAAAAAAAAAAACAAATGAAAAAAAAATAAAAAAAGAAAAAATAGTCTGCACAGTCAGTTTTTTTTTTTTTTTTTGGGGCCGGGCCTTTTCCCCCCCAAACCTTTTGGGGGAAAGGTCGGGGGGTCGGAAATAAAAAAATTTCCTCAAAAAAAAAGGAAAAATTCGGGGAAAAAAGTACTTTAAAAAAAAATTAAATTTATAAAAAAAAAAACCATTTTTTTAAAAAAAGTTATTATTTGGAAGGAAATTTCCGTTTTTAAAGTTGGGGAATCAAACTTTTAAAATTTAAAAATTCCCCGTGGGGGGGCCGCTAATGTAATTTTTTTTTTCTAAAAAAAGGTTTTTCCATTTTGAAACCCAAAAAAAAGGGTTTTGGGGGAATAAAAAAAAAGGGCAAAAATTTTTGGGGGAAATTTTAGGGGGGAAAAAGGTTTTCCCCCGAAAAATCTTTAAAAAAAAAAAAAAAAAAAAAAAAATTTTTTTTTTCTTTTGGGGGAAGGGGGTTCCCACTAAAAAAAGTTATTGGGTTTTGGGGAAAAAAAGGGTTGCTTAAAAAAGGTTCAAGGGGTTAAAAAGGGGAAAAAAAAATTTTTTTTAAAAAATGGGGGAAATTTTGAAAAGATAGGGAGGAAGGGAAAAAGGTTTTTCTTGAGGGAGATATTTCAAAACAAAAAAAAAAAGTTTTTTTTTCAAATCAAAAATTGTTCACCCCAAAAAATTTTATTAGGGGGGGGAAAAACCCCCTTTTTTTAAAAAAGGGTTTTTCAATTTTGACAAAAAAAAAAAACATTTTTTTCAAACAAAAAAAAATGAAAAGTTTAGGGGAATAAAAGAAATCCTGGGGAAAAAAGATTTTTCGAAAAAAAAAAAAAAAAATTTTTGTTAAAAATTTCGGGATTTGTTCTTTAAAAAAATTTAGATGGGGGGGGACAGGGTTTTTGAAAGGGTTAAAAAAGGTTTAAAAAACCAAAAAAAATTTTAAAAAATCAAAAAAAATTTAAAAGTTTTATGGGAATGGCTGTCCCGGGACCCCGGGGGCCCAAGGGGCGCGCCTTTTCTTTTCCGCGGCTTTTCCTTTTTTCCCGGGCCCCGGGAAAAAAATTTTGGGGTTTGGGGAGGGGGACTCAGCAAAGGAGATCGAAGGGGGGAAAGGTTTGCTTCTTTGGGGTTTTAAAAAAAGCGTAGCGGGTTTTAAATTTTACTTTAAAAAAACCGAAAAAATTGAAATTTTTTTTTTTTGAAAAGGTTTAAAAATTCAGGGGATTTTTTTAATTTAAAAATTTGTTTTTTAAAAAAAAAAAAAAAAAGGGTTTTTTTTGGAACATTTTTTTTTTAAAAAAAAGGGGGGGTAAAAAATTTTCCAAAAAAAAAAAAAATTTAAAAAAAAAAAAACAATACTTTAAAAAGGGTAAACGGGGGCCCAAAAAGGTTCATCATTTAAAAAAAAAAAAAAAAAAAAAAAAAAAAAAATCAATTATTACAATTTTAAAATAGACAAAAAAAACATAAGAGAATATAAATTATAGACGTAAAAAAAATAAATAGAAAAAAAAATACTTGAAATTTATTTTTTTATTGTTATTAAACATCAATTTTTCCTTGAGTGAGTAAATCCCATTTATTTTAAGTTTTCATTTTAAAAAGACAGTGTTCTGCTGCAAATTGTTTCCCAAAGGGCTACACTAGTAGCGTTTTATACAGGCCTTTTCATTACCAAAAATAAAATGGAAAAAAGATTTGCCCGTTAGAGGGGGCGCTGGAAAAAACGACCCCCCAAAATTTTTTTGTTTAATTTATTAGCATGTTGTTTCCGCTGTAAAAGGTGACGTTTTATCCTATCTTTTAAGGCCTTATATAAATTATGGACTGTAGTTTACATGCAAGTGGAAGTACAAGAGTGGAATTGATGCTGAAAGGCCCTCTTAGGTACTGCTTTTTAGAGGGAAATTAAATCTCCCACTTTTCAAGGTAAAAGTTGGTTCGCAACTCGCAATGATTCAGTCATTACGACCATTCTATATCATTGCTTTACCATTTCTTCGAATTAGCTTACATCTAGAGCATTAGGCGTTCTCAATTTTAGACATCTCTGACAATTCACATAAAATATAACGCTCATCTTCGCCAGCCGATAATAGAAAAATGTAGCCAATGAAATAATGTTGTTCTATTTGACTATTTTTGTTTCATTTTCTGTTGCTCAGACACAGATCTGCTAATTGCCTACGGCAGAACTAGCTCAGATGTTCATTTTGGGGGATAGACGTCCCAGTTGGTCCCATCAGAGACGACTAAATGGCTGAATCTATTCCGCTAGCAGAGACATTTCATTTTGTGAATGCCCCTAGAATGGAAATGTTCCATCTAATGACAGCCGATGGCGTTCACGTACGGAAAAGACGTCGGATGTACGATTGACAACAAAAACATATTAATTTTCTTTAGGTCAAAAACTGAAGAATGAGCATATATAATTCGTTTGGGTACTAATTTAAAGAAGAGCAATACAAGTAACGAAAAGAATATAAACAAATCTAGACAATATTACGACCGATCCAACTGTAAAAATTTTGTTTTCCATTTACCAACAACATTGTCAACGGTAATGTTCTGTCTTATGTATAACCTTTCACACCTTGATAGTCTTTCGAAATCCTGTCGGGATCTGCTGTGGTGTGCCAAAATTTTTGGCGATAATTGACCTTATGTTTTGTTGCTCTTTTAGTTTCATGTTTTTGCGAAGGGAGTATATGTTCCCTCGCTCATCAATTGGACACAAAGGATTTAACGCACATTGGTGTAAAGTATACACCAGACCTCTCACAATCACCGAATTTTCCTTACCCTTTTTTGTTTCTAATTTCCACATAAGTTTAATACTATCGAAAGTTTAAAATAATGAGGCCCAACTGAAAAAAAAGCTGCGACAATAAATGTTCGAGATATTCTTACTTAAAAAAAACTCGCCAAAATCAAACTTCAAAATAAAGCTCCATGTAGCTTGTATCATGTAACACGTTTAAATAAATAATATCGAGCCATATTATTATCATTGAACATTTAAATATTAATATGCTCAAAATAAGAGGAAAAGAAGACGATGCACGCTCTTAAAACTTTATAGAATCTTCTCGACTTCATGGTGGTAAAGAGAAAAAATACATCGCGCATCAAAGCTTAGAAATAACGTACCTATAACATGAAACCGTATCACATTACTAACCCATAAGATCTCGGTTATGTGAATTATTCTCACTCAAAAGCTAGCATTCACGGAGAAGAACATTCCATTAAAATGTAAAAAAAATCGCTCAAATAAATTAATTTGACCATCTAAACTCATCAAAGTTTTGATGGAACTATCTGTTCCAAAATCGCCATTGATCGCTCTGCGGTGCCAGTGTCGTTTCATAGTTAATTAATAATTAGAATCAATTAAATGAAAATAATTCGCAAACTAATTAAAATAAGCCGTTAAAATGCAGAATAACACCAACAATCGAACGAGCTATTACATAACGTTAAAAATATACTAAAATAGAATTGAATGCCCAAATTGTAAAATGGTCGCCAACAAATTATACTTTTAATTTTGTCTTTTATTATGTGATTTGTAGAAATGTTAGTTACATAACATTCGATAGATGTCGCTGGATAAAGGACTCCGTCTTTATCCCAAGGATTTTGATCAACTGAAGAAGCCTGTATAAAACGCTATCTAGTGTAGCCTTGGTTTTGCTAAAGGGTTTTTAATAAAAAATTCTTTAAGCGTTTAGAATTAAAAAAGAAAAAAAACCAATTTTATTTTGTTCAAAAAAAATACTTTAACAAAATTTTTGAGAAGAAAAAACTTTAGAAAAAAAGTTTTATTTTACTTAAAAAAAATATCTATAAAACAAAAAAATTTGTAAAAAAAATAAATAAAAAAAATGTTTTTAAGAAGAAAAAAAAAAAAGAGGTTTTTTTCATTTGAAAAAAAGAGCAAGAAAATCATATTTACGTTTTTTTGACTTAAAAAAAAAATCATTTTTTTTTAAGCGTGTAGTTTTTTAAAGAAATTTTTAGAGATTTATTTAAAAAAAATTTAAAAACCAAATTTTGTAAATTTTTTGGGGGGGGGAATAAAAAAATGGGGCTTTCCCGGGGCCAAAATTACCCAATTCATCCAATTTTTTTTTTTGTTATTAAATTTTTAAAAAAAATTTTTTTTGCATTTGTTTTTCATTTTAAAAACAATTTTTCATTTTTTTTTCCATTTAAAAAAAAAAAAAAATTAAAACCCCTTTATAAAAAAAAAAAGGAAAAAAAAATTTTCCCCCCCCACTTTTTTTAAAAAACTCGGTTAATGTTTAATTTCGGTTTCCAACCCTTTTGGCAAGTATTTTTTTTCGTCAATTTTTCACCAGCGTTTTTCGGGTTTGGGTTCCTTTTTTGTTTTGTAGGGAATAGTTTTTAATTAAAAGGAAGAAAAAAAAAGAAAAACTTTTTTACTTCTTTTCTTTTTATTCCCGCATCCCCGGTTTTAAAGGAACACAAAAAAATTTTAAAGGGGGTTAGAGGGGTACCCCCCTTTCTTAAAAAAATACGGAGGGGAAAAAATCATCCCTTTTTAAAAAAAAACCCCAATTTTTAAATTTTTAAACATCGCTTTCACCCTCGGGGAAAAATCAATAAAAAAAATTTTTTTAAAGGGGAAAAAACCCCCAAAAATTTTGCGGGAAGTGAAAAACTGAATTAAACTTTTTTAAAAAAGCATTTTTTAAAAAAAGGGGTTTTTTGGATGTTTTTTAGGGGTTGAGGGGTCACTCTTTTGCCGCCCCCTTTTAAGGTTTTTTCCTCCCCCGGGGAGCTAAGAAAAAAAAGGCGGCAAAAGGGAAAAAAAAGGGGGGCCGCGCGTTTTTGTCCGGGGGGTTCCCGGGGCTTTTTTATCCCCGGAATTTTCCAAAAAAAAAAAAAAATTTTGGGGTTAAAAAGGGAAAATGTTAAATTCAAAAAGTTTTTAGGGGGGGGGAGGGGGGGGAGGGCCCAAAAAACCGAGGGCCCAACCAAATTTTCCCCCATCTAAATTTAACCCTTTTACTTTAAAAAATTTTTTAAAAATTTTTCGAAAATTTTTTTTTACCTTTTTTTTTTTTTTTTTAAAAGGGGGCCCGATTTTTTTTGGGGACTTGGCGATTTTTTTTTTTTTAATTTGGTGATATTTTTTTGGACTTGGGGGAAAATTTTTTTAGAGGGCTTTAAAAAAGTACTTTTAAAATTTTTTTTCGTTTTTCTTTTTTTTTTTTAAAAAAAAGGGGAAAAAAGTGGGCCCTTAAAAAAGGCCGGGGGACATAGATACTTATTTTTTTTAAAAATTATTTAGAGGGGGTTTTTCAAAAAATTTTGGGGAAATTTTTTTCAAAAAATTCCCAATTTTAGTTGCGTTTAAAAAAACTACGAAAAGGGGGGCCCGGGCTTAGAAATTTAAAAGTTTGTTTTAAAAAACCCTTTATTAAAAAAAATTTCATTTTTAAAATTGTTAAAACTTTTTTTTTTTGGCCAACCCAACTTTTCAAAAAAAATGGTTTTCTTTATTTTTTTTCCATTTTTTTAGGCTTAATGGGTTTTAAAAAAATTTGGGGAACTACTTAAAAAATTGAAAAATCTTTTTTTAATTTAAAAAACGTTTTAAAATTTTTATTAATTGAAATTAAAAAAAGGGGGAAAAAAAAAAAAAAAATTCCCCTTATTATGGGTTTCCCGGGTTTTGGGAATTTCAGGTCATTGGGGGTTTCAGGAAAAAGAAGGCGTGAAAAATTGGGGAAAAAATAGTTAGAAAGTTTGGGAAAGAAAAAAAGGGAAATTTTTTTAGAAAATTATTTTCCTTTTTTTTAAAATTTTAAGTGGGGATTTTTTTTTTTTTTAAAATCGGGGTTAGCAAAATTTCATTGTAAAAAATTAAAAAAAATTTAAAAAAAATTTGGCCCTTAAAAAAATTTTAAAATGGTTTAGTAAAAAAAACTTTGGGGTTATTACCCAAAAAAAGCAAAAAAATTGTTTTGAAAAAAAAAAAGGTGGGCCCAAAAAACCCATTTTATGGCCCCAAAAATTATTTTTATTTAAAGGGCTGTCTCAATTTTTTTTTAAATTTTTGGGCATGTTTCTTTATTTAGTTTTTATTTTTTGGGAAAAAAACCTTTGCAAAATTTTTGTTGTCAAAAATTTTTTGGAAAAAAACTTATAAAAAAGGGAAAAAAAAAAAAACGTTTTAAAAAGTTTTCCCGGAAAAAAAAAAAGAAAAAAAAAAAATAAAAAAAAAATTTTTTATTAAATTTCCGAAAAAAAAATTTTTTTTAAAGGGGTTGGGCCCGGGCGACGGGGGGGGATCTTTGGGTTTTTTTTCCTCCCGGGGACACCCCTAGAATTCGAATGGTTTTAAAATTTCTAAAGTTTTTTTGTAAACCCTTTCCCCTTGGGGGAAAAACCGTGGGCGGACTGCATGCACTTTTGCATTTTGTAGTAAATTTTCCCTTTCTCCCTTTTTTTTTTTTTTTTTTTTCCTTTTCATTTTTAAAAACCCCATTTCGTTTTTTCCGGGGTTTTTTGAAAACTGTTTGATGGGGGACGTTTCTGATTGTTTAATAAAAAAAATTTTTTTTTTAAAAAAGGGGGGTTTTTTTTTTCCCCAAAAACAAAGGTTTGTCTTTTGGGTTTTCGAAAAGTCCCCCCCCCTCTTCCCCTTTTTTTTTTTTGCAATCCCAATATTTTCTTTTCGTTTATCGGGGCAGTCAACTTTGTTGGGGGAAAAAAAAAACCATTTTTTTCCTTTTTAAAGTGGTTTTAAATTTTTGGTTTTGGGCCCCCTTTTACTGTGATTAAATGGGGGGGGGCCGTTGGTTTTATGGTTGTTGTTTTTGAAAAAAAAAAATTTGGCGTGGGGGGGCACCCCTTAAAAGGGGGTGGTTTTAATTTTCAAGGGGGGAATCGAGGACGCTGGGCCTGTTTTCGGGGAAAGTTTTTGGGGCGTTGTGGGGTTGGGGAGGGGATGGGTCGTGATTGCAAATG
>JAXGGA010016616.1:0-26276 GCA_038373865.1 Uloborus plumipes | reverse complement strand
GCCGTAAAGAGGTTACCCAACAGTTATCCTATGTGATATTAGATAATGGATCTTATTGAATGTTCTCGCCTCCATGTATCACATGCTCGATTAAAATATGTTGACAGAGACTGAATAAAGACCACATCTACGTGCATGGTGTGCTTAAACAGAAAGCATTATTATATCGTTCTCGTTGTCAAGTTTATTGCATCAATGTTCTTTATGTAAGTGCTGTGACTATCCATTAATAGAAAGACATTCTTTTTACATTGCTTGGCTTAACAGTTTTGATGAAATGTTGTATCAACTGTGTGAATTATCGTTTGTGATCCAACCATTTTTTGAACAAGAATATTTCTCACCGGGGGATGCTTTTACGTGAAATTCATACATGGAACGTAATATTTTGAAAATAAGCATGGGGAGCTCGAAATTCTGTTCACCACTCATTACTGCTCCAACATGGTGTTTGCCTCTATACGTCAATATATTTTGGGGCTTTTGAACAGTGAAGAGACCAGCTTCAATTACATTGAACATTTTAGTAGCATATAAATTGTTTCCTTTTAAAATAATTTAGAAAATATCGAAGAATTTCATATTTTTCTCTCAGTAAACCAGCAAGAATTTTATTTAAGTTAATAACTATGTTTAACAACCTGAAACTTCAGCTTAATAGATGAAGAGAAAAAAAACATACATTTTAAGAAGTTGCAGCTTCTGCTCGATAAAAATGTGCTTGATAAAAAAATTTAAATGAATATCGTGAATAGGTTGTTAAGTATGCTTAAAATAATTTTAACTACGCTATTAAATAAGATGAGTCACTTATTTTATGTTACGATTAATAAAAAGTCTTGTTTAAAATCATATTCTTAAATTGGACCACCAGTCCAATATAGGAAAAATTTTTCGGTCCAATAAAGGAAAACACGCCATTTTTCATTCTTCAGTTCATTGCTCTGTTAAAAATTATCACAATTGCGCATGTAAATACATAGATGTAATCCTTATTAAACGCAGATTATAATACTGTAACATTATTTTACCTCAACTCACAAGTTTTTGAGTTATCCTTCTAGAAACAAGTTCGCGAAATAAGATTTTGCACGTTTTCAACACAAATCTAGCCGTAACTCACGCTAAACAGTTCGAAGCGTGGTGAAACTTCATACACATTGGTTTTATTCCTAAAACTTTATATTTCTACTGTTAAAGTGTAGCACAGATCTCTGTACTAGATTTTAAGCCCGAGGTCCAATTTAAGCAGTGGTCCAATATAGGCGGTCTTCCCCTACCTAGTTTGTTATTATAATGATATATTTTGCACAGCACCCGGACCTTCTTTGAGAAAAGGTAGGATGTGTTATGTTTTATTCATCATAAGCAGAGCATTTTTTGAAAAAAGAAAAAAAAAAAAAAGAAACCATATTTTTAGGTGAGGCGTGATACCCTAACTTAACCTTAAATATTATAACTGCAAGTTAGTGTTATAATGAAAATTATATTAGGATGAAAAACATTTAACTGTACGTTACTTGAATGAACTGTACAATGAACTTCTAGTATTTTGTATTGAAGAAAGCAAGAAAACGGATGCAAAAATTCAAATTTCAAACGAATTTCTTTGATTAATTAATTACCAATTTAATCACTGCGGATAATTTTGTTTAAAGGGCGTAGTATTTTTAATCACGTGACTTCCTAATCTCATTTAAAACTTACCTGTATGAGCTAATACACTGCGATGCAAAAGTTTAGACAAAATGCAAATATGTGAATAAAAAGAAAACTATTCAACGAAATGCTTTCACTTTTCTACTGCTGGTACACAATATGGTCCCAAATACGTGTCTGGAGTTCTTATAACTATAACTGGAATCAAATTTTGGATATTACAAAAGATATTTTTTTACATTGTTGCAAAAGTTTAGACAATAGTCAGATTTTATGCAAATACCCCTTGAAATGTGATTGGTGGAGGAAATGTGGGACTTTATTATTCATTTATAAAGTGCAGAGATTGCTACGTAAATAATCAAAATCTCAAAAGCTCTTTAGTTCTCGTGTAAAGAAGATGAGAAAGTTTGGAAGCCGAAACTTGAAAATGAACCTACTTTATTAATTTTTTGTCTTTTAAATCGGCTCTAGTATGGTAGTACATTGTTTTTTACTTTGTGGAGAGCAAATTCAGACATGCGTACCGATCAAAAAGTCCAAGAAAAATTATATTTCTTAAGGATGAAGGAATTGAAAAAACGGCTCAGACTGACGATTCGCCCCTTAATCTTACAAAGCTTTTACTTGGGTCAAAAACAGCACGTGGCAGCATAAGTAGATGAACAACTGAATCAGAATGCATAAAACAACAAAGAATTGTGCTTGAGCCTTTTCAGACAGAGTGTCCCAAATAAGCCAGATTTTATTGGTAAAAGCAGCACGGCATATGATCATTTGATATTTCTCAAGTCCCGCGAAAAGAATTATAATCCATCTAGGCCATCCCAGTTTCAATAATTTTAATCAAAGAAAGTACCATTCATTTTTTATTCAGGATGATACATATGCTGCTTTTCACATTAAAATCTGGCTTATTTAGGACACTCTGTCCGAAAAGGCTCAGGCACAATTCTTTGTTTTTTTATGCATTCCGATTCAGTTGTTCATCTACTTATGCTGTCACGTGCTGTTTTTAACCCAAGTTGAAGTTTTGTAGGATTAAGGGGCGAATCGTCAGTCTGAGCCGTTTTTTCAATTCCTTCATCCTTAAGAAATATAATTTTTCTTGGACTTTTTGATCAATATGCATGTCTGAATTTGCTCTCCACAAAGTAAAAAACAATGTACTACCATACTAGAGCCGATTTAATAGACAAAAAATTAATAAAGTAGGCTCATTTTCAAATTTCGGCTTCCAAACTTTCTCATCTTCTTTACACGAGAACTAAAGAGCTTTTGAGATTTTGATTATTTATTCAGCAATCTCTGCACTTTATAAATGAATAATACAGTCCCGCATTTCCTCCACCAATTACATTTCAATGGATATTTGCATAAAATCTGATTATTGTCTAAACTTTTGCAACAATGTAAAAAAATGTCTTTTGTAATATCCAAAATTTGATTCCAGTTATAGTTATAAGAACTCCAGACACGTATTTGGGACCATATTGTGTACCTGCAATAGAAATTTGAAAGCATTTCGTTGAATAGTTTTCTTTTTATTCACATATTTGCATTTTGTCTAAACTTTTGCATCGCAGTGTATACTGAGCTCAAAAGCAGCTTTAGATAGCGCTTACGGAAGAATGGAAATCTGCCTGGTTGTCATTTTCTCCTCTGAGAAGGTTCTCTCTCGCTCTCACTATCTCTCTTTCGCTTTTTTTTTAAAAATGTTTACTATGTTCTCATTTTTGTAAATTTCTCTTCATTCTATTTTGAAAAATTCCCCCCACCCTTCTCTTCTTTTATTCGCATTACCACTTTCTTCAAAACTAAATTGTATGCATCAGTTTATATATTTTTGAAGGATGTTTTTTTTTTTTGTGTGTGTGGAGAAGGGGGGGGGGAGAAATGCTTCCACACTCTCCTTTAATTGGTATTTTACTTATATTTATGGCATTACTGACTTGCTATCGCTGCAGTATCATCTCACCCTCAGTTAAAGTTAAAGTGAGATCTGTATTAAATTCAAAGAGATTTTCTTCTTTAAAAATCTTTATTCTAAAAAAAAAATTACAACGTTTAAAACCGAAATATTTGTAGTCCCCTGCTTTTCGACTGGCGAAAAAAGAGCAGTAAATTTCCTGAGTTTACAGGAGTATGTCACGACTCATTTTCGACACACAAAATGCTTTACGCTCCTAACAGTTCATTTATGCAAAAGAAATCGCTTTTGATGAAGATTTAACTGAAATTAATCATCTGTAAACTAAAAGCTATTGATGCACCGATTAATCGGCAGTACCGATTAATCGGCCACTTTGCCGATTATTAATAATCGGCAAAATTGGGCCGATTAATCGGCTAAAAATATGTTTTTTTTTAATTATTCTTGAAAGTGTACCTTCACTAAGAAACTATGCTTCATTTTATTGACAGTAATAATAATCCTCATAGTTGATATTAAGTTTTTAATAAATTTATTCTCCTGCTTTGAATAGACAATGACATACACATAGACAATGTTGCAACATTTTTCGTGTGTGATAGATTTCTTCTTAGTACTGTGTTAGGTAACCTCTAATTTTCAAAGAATGAAAGTCTTGAATTAAATTACTACTGATAATTAAAATTGAAAATTAAAAGTACTCCTAAATTGTGGAGTGCTCACCACAGACCCAACCCCGTTTTCTTTTTATTTTATATGTCCAATTAATATAATTAACAATGTATTAATGTAATATTATTGACAATAATATGTAAATCGGTTCTAAGAAATTTAATAAAATACTGAAATTATTTTGTGAAAATTAGGAAAATGGAAAAAAAAAATTTCTCAGAAATAAATTACTTACTATTTCTAAACTCGGAATTGTATAAGAGAGAAAAAACAGTGATTGTGAAATCGTAGTATTAAAAACAATCATTCTTACCATTAATCGGCTCGGCCGATTAATCGGCCGATTATCAACAGCCGATTAATCGGTAATCGATAATCGGCCAATTTGCTTATCGGTGCATCCCTACTAAAAGCACACATTTTGCTTCTGTAAAAGGATTATTAATTTATTAGGAAGTTATTAAATGTCATATTAATTCTCAGAATATAAAGTTTTCTTCAACTTTTTTGGGATGAATTCATTTTTTTAGCTTCCATTTTTGATTGAACTTTTAATCGGAAGATTCTTTAATGTATAATACCTGAAGCAATTTAAATCACCATTTTGCAATGCGTTATTATTATTATTATTATTATTATTATTATTATTATTATTATTATTATTATTATTATTATTATTATTATTATTATTATTATTATTATTATTATTATCATTATTATTATTATTATTATTATTATTATTAGTAGTAGTAGTAGTAGTAGTAGTAGTAGTAGTATTGTTGTTCTATTATTATTATTATTGTTGTTGTTGTTGTTGTTGTTGTTGTTGTCATTTTATTTTTATTATTATTGTTTTTATACATTTTTAAAATAATGAGAATCAAGTGAAATAAATTTTCAGACAGGAATGTACAATTTTTGTACTTCTGCAGGAAATGGTTTGTTTTCACACCTGCTGTTTTACTTCTTGTCGGTACTTTTAAATGAGCTGGAATTTTCAAACGTTCAATTTTTCAGACTGGTCCCCTATATTTTCGGATAGTAAAGTTTTTATTGTTCTAATTAATCATTTGAATTATTCGTCATTGATTGATCGTTAAACTTATAAAATAAGTCAGAGGGTGGCAAAAATGCAATAGTAAGGAAAAGAAAGAGTTCATTTCAACGGAAACAAACGAAGTTCTGAAATCGTTATTTAGCTTTTCTTCATCGTTGTCATCGATGTGTTTTTCTTCCTTTATTTATTTTTTTCTTTATTTCTTCTTTTGCATTGTTCTTTCTTTTCTTGCTTTCTTTTTTTTTTCTATGCCATTTGTGGTTTGATTTGAAAGACGAAGAGAAACGTACTAGAATAGTCCTGCATTGATTTGGATGATCTTGAGAGGAACTTGGCAAGGGACAACTGTAGTTTTGGACAACTGAAGGTGGAGAATTTGACGCAAAGCCTTATGATCCATCCAGGTGTAACAAGAGCGATGGTGATGAAGCAATTCAATTCATTGTTTTCCACTTTTTGCAATCATTTGAATTTTTCTTACGTGCAATGACAATATTCCATGTAACGTATGTTATGACAGGACAAGATGCAAAGGTGCATCGTCTTTAGATGCTAAAGGGGTGACTGCTAAACAACTTTTTCACGCCTGGATTTAAAGTCGATTAAGTAATAAAATAATAAAAGTATATAGTATAAAAGTATAAAGTAATAAATGAATGAAATGGATGTTAAATGTAATGAGCGCTAAAAGTAGTAAATTAAGAATTATCTACACTGTTAAAACTACTGGTTGCGATTGGCACCTTTCCGGGGTCAAACGCTTGTAGCACCAGCGGCACCAAGTAGGGAGCCGAGATTTTTTCCTTGGCTTGGGTGAAAAATTGGCACCCTCAATTCAACAAGCAGCGCGAGTGAAAGATGGAACCGTATAGGAGAGCATAATGGCACCCTCACTGTTCACTATTGCAGATGCCTCCTGTGCTGTGTGCGTTTTTGTTTTTCAATTGTGTTTACTTTTATTTATTGTTTTTATTCACGAAGTCTTGGGACATTTTCACCTTGAATTCCGATTTGAAAATGATCGAAACTTGTAATTTAAGGCATTTTCTCACAGTTCAGACTTTCCAACGTATTTTAAAAGAATTCATGACTTGGATTCAACTCAGTAGTTTTAAAATGCTATTGACATTTACTACAGCATTATCTGTACCGAAAATGAAGAGGGAAGGGATTTTATGGATCCCTTTCAAAAACAATCAAAAATATTCAGTTGTATTATTCTATCAATAAAAAATAGAATCGCTTCATTAACTTCTAAAATTTTAAACAAGAGTTATTAATACGTATGTATAGTTTGACATTTAAATATCTTTATGGAATAAAAGATAGGGGTATTTGAAAAGCAGAGTTTGTTAAACGTCAAGTTTCTCGACAGATTAAAAATCGAAATATATTTTAAGGATATATTCATTTCAACTGATTTTTAAAAAAAAAAAAAAAAAAAAAAACAGCTCTGGCATTAACGAACTAATCATTCGTTATCAAGAACGCCAACGAAAGATATTAGCGAAAGCACGAAATGCAAATCATGGCATTAAAATAGTATACATATGAAGGGCCAGGGAGAAAAAAGATGAAAGTCACTTTTTCATCAATTTTGAGATATTAGAGCTATCTATAGGGGCTGTAAAGGACTAGTATCATTCAATTCATCTCCCCCCCCCCGACCCTTCATATAAGTATGAGAAAAACAAATAAGAAAGAAAGAAAGAGTTAGGCAGAATTTTTTTCCCCCTTTCCTTCGCGTTCTGCTGCTTGTTGGCTGTGTCTACGCGGCAAAAGAGAATCGCTACACAGAGAATAAATTTCCGTTAGAACACTTTGTAAATATGTTGGAAAATCTTAGAACTATGATATCACGTAAGCATGTGCTTACGTGAGAATTCGAAGATCAAAATGAAGAATTAATCCATTTTTGTAATAAACTTAAGGTGAAATCCAAGACTGTGAAAACACTGTACCGAGAATTCTGTCGTGTCGACGGAAACAAGATGTCCTACATTCAAATGGTTGATGCTGATGGAGCTTAGGATACCTCAACTGGAGATAGTAATGGTTGATGATGATGATGGAGAACTCGGAGTCGCAATGCGCCGGCGCAGACTATCAAAGGTGACTTTTGGTACTGCGAGATGTCTCACTGAGCATGCGCAAGCCACAGCTTTCTTATTGGCACCCCTGCGGCACCCGTAGTTTTAACAGTGTATACACTGTAAAAAATGTATATTGTTTTTACAGTACAATACAGTTAATTTTGTAGTAATAAACTGTAAAAATTTCTAATTTTACAGTAATTAGCTGTAAAATTGCTAATTTTACAGCACTAAACTGTAAAATTGCTAATTTTTCAGAAATAAACTGCAAAATTCCTAATTTTACAGTTTATTACGAAGCATTTTACAGTTTTAAGCTGGAACCTCGGCTGCCAGTATTATACTGTTGTTTTTGCTGTATAATATTACTAAAATTTACTGCAGTAAGCTGTTAAATTTCTAACTTTACAGTAACAAACTGTAAAATTGCTAGTTTTATAATTTATTACTGAGAATTTTACAGTTTTAAATCGGAACCTCGGCTGCCAGTCTTATACTGTAAAAATAACAGTTCATTTTTTGCAGTGTACTCTAGTACCAATTCTGTTTTTTAAAAACAAATCCTTTGAATTTTGCATAATTGAATTGAATTTTTTTTACTTAGCATGAATGTTGTTTTTACAGTATAATACAGCTAATTTATGGTAATAAACTGTAAAAATTGTTAATTTTACAGTAATTAATTGTAAAATTATTAATTTTACAGTACTAAACTAAAATTGTTAACCTTACAGGGACAAACTGTAAAATTGCTAATTTTACAGTTTATTACCGTGCATTTTACAGTTTTAAACTGGAACCACTGCTTTCAGTGTAATACTGTTGGTTTTACTGTATGATACAGCTAAACTTTGCTACAATAAATTGTAAAGTAGTCAACTTTACAGAAATAAACTGTTAAATTGCTAGTTTTACAGTTTATACTGTGCATTTTACAATTTTAGATTGGAACCGCGGCTGCCAGTATTACACTGCAAAAACAACGGTTGATTTTTTGCAGTGATTGGACCCGCTTGAATTGGGCAGTTGAAGAAAGTGCTATACAGTTACAATCGCATATCGCTTTCTCTTTGCATGTTATGCATGGCTATTGGCTGCATTACCAGGATGTAAGCATGTGGTAGTCAATCTTCATTTCATTCAGACCACATCCACAAGGAAACTATTTCGCATAGGCCACACAACCTAAAAGATAAGGAAACTTAGTTTCGGTTATAAGTTAACTTTCCGGGGTTAACATCGCAGAATCCATTGAACAAACAGTCCATTTTTCATTCCTAAAAATATTGGTCCCTAGTACGGGATTCATGAGTATAAATTGATAAATCAGGCCATGAACTGGGGACTCACTCATCTGTTTTAGGAAGGTTTTTTTTTTTTCATGCAAGAAAAGTAATACACTGCAAAAAATAAGCTGTTGTTTTTATAGTATAATACTGGCCGCAGAGATTCCAGTTTAAAACTAAAAGCGCAGCAATAAACTGTAAAACTACTATTTTACAGTTTATCACTAAAAAAAACAATTTTACAGTTTATTACTGTAAAATTAGCAATATTAAACTGCAAAATCAACAGTATAATACTGACAGCAGAGGTTCCAATTTATAACTGTAAACTGCACAGTAATAATCTGTGAAACCAGCAATTTTACAGTCTACTACTGTAAAATTAACAAAACTGTACAAATAAATAAATAGGAAATATAAATATATGTGTGGAAAATAATGAATTTTATATTTTCACGTCAAATCCTGGTTATTTCTATATTTCCCCACTCGAACTACGTCGTCGGTATAGCGAGACTCGTCCTCAACGGATTCTACTCTACTGAGAGAGGGAAAAGGGGAAAATATTGATTGAGATATTTTCCCTACATCCGCCGAAATCATTTAAACGAAATATGAAATTACAACTCCTCACAGCAACCGCTCTCAGGCCAACAAGTTACAATAAACTGGGCTCTGAATAATTATCCCTCACTCCCCCAGGCTACCTTTGGGCATCGGCCCCATTCAATCCGACGTCGGTAGCTAACGAAGATAAATGGATGGTGACGGGTTCGAGGAGGCCGATTCTGTACGGTTTTTGCCTTTCATATTTTGCGATTATTGGGAGCAGCTGCTCCTCGGTATCGGGATACACCTATTGAATTTCCTATTTAAGCGAGGGGGTGATCAGTAAAAAAAAAAGAGGAGCCTAATTGGTTACGGAATCTGAACCTGTTTGCAAATTTGGCGAAGCGACATTGTTAAGCTGAATTAGGGGAATTTGAAAATTATTTTTATTAAAATCCTGTGACCAGTGGAGCGCTATGAATTATACAATAAAGTGATGTTTAGTAGCGTATGCATGTTTGAATGTGAAACGTTCACGTATTTTCTATGCATCTCGTTTTATGAATTCATGCCCCTTATTTTAGATATCATGCACTGATGTTACTTCAAATACGTTAACATAATCATCAAGAGGCAAGCTACATATCGCGGGAGCGTTTATTCATATATCAAAAAGAGAGATAGAGAGAGGGAGAGAGGGAGCTTATTTTCATGCGTGTGAGTTTTTTTTAAGTCCAAATATTGAGAACGAAAACCTACGGGATCGCTTGAAAAAGAAAGAAAAAGAAAGTTGGAAACATAGTAACTAGCTACTCTTCTGAATAAAAAGAAAATTTCGGCATCAAATTTGAAAATATAAATGATAAATTGATTAATAATAGCTTTGAAAAAATAAATAAGTTTAATAAATAAATTAAATAAGTAAATAAAATAAATCATTAATTAAATAAAATAAAGTTAAATTTATGAAAGAGTGCAGTGTGTCAGAGATAACTCTGCGTCTGGGTGAAAATAAAAATCATTTTTTTTTCTTTGTTTCATTTTTTATAAAATTTAATAAAAAGTTATATCTGAAAATTGCGAAGTGCAAATCGAAGCTAATTTTTTAAAATTTTATTTTGTTTAAATTTTAAGAAATCTGATCACTTGTGTTCACAATTAAACCTGCAAATGTATTAAATATATTTTATGGCATTAGTGGGGTAATTACAGCTGCGGGTTAGTTGTGACCGGTAACACTTCTAAGAAACTAGTCTAGGGTATAAACTTTTTTAAAAATATATTTTATCACGAGCTATAATGTAGAGGAGAGTGATAATGAAGGAGATCTGCGGGATTGAATGAGTCACTGATAGTTTCCATTTATGTATTTTGTACAAATATTTAATTTGGTGGCAACCGACAGCAGCATTAATTCAAAACTGTTATCTGACAAAATTATTGTCCTTTTGAATTAAAAGATTTTTTTCCGAGCACACTGTTAGTAAGAATCTGCTGGATTAGCAGCCTTTCTTATGAAGTTCTCTTACTGTTTAGTTTAATCAGAAAAATCAACCGGATAATGGAACGGTCATTGTTTGCATTAAAGTTCTTAAAAGTAACTTAGACCACATGCTAAAAAATACCACATTTCCCTTTGTAGGTTTCTTTTAAACTCCTCATTATTGGCGGAAATCAGTAAAAATTACTCTACGTTATTCCAGATACTTCTTTGCAGACCACTACCTGTGAAAAAAGGAAAAAAAAAAAAAAGAACGTAAACACTGCTTCTAAAGTGATGTTAATAAAATCCACTAGAAATTAGCAAACACTATTCTATTTTTTTCCTTACCTCTACCCAGGCCTGTGTCATTTTGAATTTTTCCGGGGGGGGGGGGGGTAGAGCAGAGATTAGTATACTCAATTCAAATTTTATCTGAACGCAACTAAAACCACAACTACTAATATGTAAAAGAATCAATTTTTAATTGGCAAAAAATTGAACCCCTCTGACCCTCTAACTAAATGACGGAACTGAGTTTATCTCTGCAATGCTACGGTGAAGCCATATTTTTTGTTTTTACTTCATTACACCCAAAAATCTAGTTCTTCTATGACCATTTTTCATGCTTCATACTATTCTTCGACTCGCGTTGAGAACAGAAACGACATTTAATACGCGATTTATGCCCGTTCTGTACTAAACGACAGTGGCCGTCCCTAAATTAAATGTTTTTTTTGAGCAAAGGATTCACTTCCCTACTGCATTAGTCGATTTCTCGGCATAAAAACACGATAAAACCCACAACGAATTCAATTTTGGAAAACATGTAACTTACACCCTTTTTCAAATAATCGATTCACTTGTTTCAACGCAACAAACTCTCAAGAGGCGTAATGGCACTACGACAAGCAGGGGATATTTTTAATTTCTTTCAGAGCTGCATCATTGTGCTCCAAGAAAATAATTGTGTAAATAAGATTTTGATACATAATATTTTTATACACCACGCCATTCTTCAATATGAGTGGAGAATGGCTGCAAATGCTGGATCATTATCTAGTCTGTCAAACTGTGGTGTTGTTTTGAAGGGAAAAAAGTGTCGAACGCTTACAGATGTAAACGTGAAGAGTTGTCGCAGCTAAAAACAAGTTGTAATCAAATAGTGGAAGCAAAGGAGAGTCGCTTGAGACAAAATGAACAAGAAGTTCTGTCAAGAACTAAACGAGCCTACTTTCCCGTACATCGACATCGGCATTCTAGCATGTAATCAATATTCTCTTGAATATCTGAAACTGAAAATTATGTCAAACATACCTTTATAGCACTTAAAGCTGATTTCTAAAAGCAAAATATACCCCTCTCATCAGATGAAATGGACACGTAAAAAGTAAATAAACGAGTAAATAAAGTTTTGTCGCACCTTTTAAAGAATGTAACTATTATAGTTCTTCCGTAGAAAAATTTCACCATCGTTTTCAAAAGAAAAAAAAATAAAATAAAAGCACAAAGAACATCAAAACACATTTTATCAAAGAAAGAAAAAAAACCTCGTTCGTTAATAAAATGTCTCGAATTTTACTTTTAATCCGTTGCCAGTTGTTAAATATAAATAAAGAATAAAATGCTCTAGTGAATGAACAATTTTTGTAATAAAAAAAAATATCGTCTGCAAAAAAATAAATAAATAAATAAATAAATAAATAAAAATAAATAAAAATAATAATAATTAATCAAACAAAAAAAATGAATAAATAAACAAAAAATCGTCTGCCCAGTCAGTCATTTTTTTCTGAGCCTGCATTTCCGCCATGTTTGCGGAGTGGGAGTCGGAATCAGAGTCCTCACAGAAGATTTTTCAGAAAAGTACTTAACATACATTTTTTATCAAAACCGTTTTTTTATAAAGTCAGTTTGAAGGAAATCCTCCTTTAAGTTCAGAATCAACATTCAATTTAAATTTCCCAGTAGGCGCTCATGTTAAAAAATTTTCTGAACGGTTCATCATTGAACGAAAAATGGTTCAAATTGAAAAGTGAAATATGGGAATGAGTCTCTCCGAGATCTTTCGAAAAAAAAAGTTTATTCAATTCAGACGGTTCACTTAAAAGTTATTAGGTGGAGAAAGGTTGCTTGAACGGTTCAATGTTGAACGAAAAAATGTTCATATTGAAAATTTAAATACGGTAATGAAGTATCCTTGCCGAGATCTTTCGAACAAAAAAAAGATTGTTTAAATCGGATTGTTCACTCAAAAGTTATTAGGGGTGAGAGCTTGTTTGAACGGTTCAATGTTGAACGAAAAATCGTTCAAATCGAAAATGTAGATACGGGAATGAAGTATTCTTGATAAGATCTTTCGAACAAAAAAAAAAGTTTATTCAATTCGGACGGCTCACTTAAAAGTTATTAGGTGGGGAAAGGTTGCCTGAACGGTTCAATGTTGAACCAAAAATGTTCAAATTTAAAATTTAAATACGGTAATAAAGTATCCTTGCCGAGATGCTTCGAAAAAAAATTTGTTTAAATCGGACTGTTCATTCAAAAGTTATTAGGGGTGACAGCTTGTTTGAACGGTTCAATGTTGAACGAAAAATTGTTCAAATCGAAAATGTAGATACGGGAATGAAGTATCCTTGAAAAGATCTTTCGAACAAAAAAAAGTTTGTTCAAATCGGACTGTTCATTCAAAAGTTAGTATCGCGGGACCGGTTGTTTGAACGGCTCAAAGTTAAACCAAAAATTGTTTAAATCAAAAAATCAAATATGGGAATGAGCTGTACTCGCCGAGATCTTTCCAACAAAAAAAAGTTTGTCCAAATCGGAATGTTCATTCAAAAGTTATTAGGGGGGGGACAGACAGACCGACCGACCGACCGACCGACCGACCGACAGACCGACCGATAGACCGACCGACACACAAATTCCCCATCTCAATACCCTACTTTCAAATTTTTAATTTTTCGATATTCATTTTACCTCTTTATTTTTTTAACTTGGTATCTCTATTATTTACTTAACTTTTTGGACTTGGCGATCTTTTTTTTAACTTGGCGATATTTTTTGGACTTGGCGATATTTTTTAGATGCATTAACTACTTTTAATACTTTTTTCGTCTTTATTTTATTTCTAACGGGAAAGTAGGCTCAAAAGCGGTGTACAGCTGTCTCCCTCGCCCCTCCTCCACTATGCCCCTGCTGTCTAGCAAGGAAGCAAATTTGTTATGTACAAAATCAAGTAAAGTCGTTGAAATGATCATGAAAAAAATTGACCTTTCTTGTTCAGCTCTAGAAAAGTAAATTATATGTCATTTTCTCTAGTAATTTTCGGACTTTGAATAATACCGTTGGTTGATTTTCTCAGTAACGCAGTCTCCCCCACTCCTCCCTCGACTCTATGCACTCGATTATTGGAAGGAAGAAAAAATTTTATGTACAAAATCAGCCTCAGTAACGGAAGTGAAAAAACAAAAAACTTTCTGATGATTCAGCTCTAGAAAAGACTGTTGTATTCCATAACCCCTTTCAAGTTTCCGACACTGATTGCTTCGCTACGGTTGCGTGATCTTCGGACCTTGAAGAATAACATTGGTCGATTTTAACATAAGTAGTCTCAGTTTATTTATTTATTTATTTTTTTTTGAAAAAATCAAAGAAAGTTTTCTGAAGTTTCCCAGAGATAACATACCATTAACAAGAAGTTCTGTCAAGAACTAAACGAGCCTACTTTCCCGTACATCGACATAGGCATTGTAGCATCTGATCAATATTCTCTTGATTATCTAAAACTAAAAATTATGTCAAACATATCTTTTTGCACTCAAAGCTGATTTCTGAAAGCAAAATATACCCCTCTCATCAGATAAAATAGACACGTAAAAAGTAAATAAACGAGTCAATAAAGTTTTGTCGCACCTTTAAAAGAATGTAACTGCTATAGTTCTTCCGTAGAAAAATTCCACAATCGTTTTCAAAAGAAAAAAAAAATAAATAAAATAAAAGTACAAAGAACTTCAAAACACATTTTATCAAAGAAAGAAAAAAAACTCGTTCGTTAATAAAATGTCTTGAATTTCATTTTTAATCCGTTGCCAGTTGTTAAATATAAATAAGGAATAAAATGCTCTCGTGAATGAAAAATTTTTGTTAACAAAAAAAGTCTGGTAAAAAAAAATAATAATAAATTAAACAAAACAAATAAATAAATATACAAAAAATCGTCTGCCCAGTCAGTCATTTTTTCTGAAACTGCATTTCCGCCATGTTTGCGGAGTCGGAGTCGGAATCAGAGTCCTCACAGAAGATTATTCAAAAAAGTACTTTACAATACATTATTTATCAAAACCATTTTCTTACAAAGTTAGTTTGAAGGAAATCCGCCTTGAAGTTCAGAATCAACATTCAATTTAAATTTCTCCGTAGGCGCTCATGTTAAAATGTTTTCTGAACGGTTCATCATTGAACGAAAAATTGTTCAAATTGAAAAGTGAAATATAGGAATGAGCCTCTCCGAGATCTTTCGAACAAAAAAAAGTTTATTCAATTCGGACGGTTCACTTAAAAGTTATTAGGTGGGGAAAGGTTGTTTGAACAGTTCAATGTTGAACAAAAAAAATGTTCAAACTGAAAATTTAAATACGGTAATGAAGCATCCTTGCTGAGATCTTTTGAACAAAAAAAAGTTTGTTTAAATCGGACAGTTCATTCAAAAGTTATTAGGTGTGAGAGCTTGTTTGAACGGTTCAATGTTGAACGAAAAATTGTTCAAATCGGAAATTTAAAAACGGGGATGAAGTATCCTTGCCGAGATCTTTCGAACAAAAAAAAGTTTGTTTAAATCGGACGGTTCACTCAAAAGTTATTAGGGGTGAGAGCTTGTTTGAACGGTTCAATGTTGAACAAAAAATTGTTCAAATCGGAAATTTAAAAACGGGAATAAAGTATTCTTGATAAGATCTTTCGAACAAAAAAAACTTTATTCAATTCGGACGGTTCACTTAAAAGTTATTAGGTGGGGAAAGGTTGCTTGAACGGTTCAATGTTGAACGAAAAATTGTTCAAATAGAAAATGTAGATACGGGAATGAAGTATCCTTGAAAAGACCTTTCGAACAAAAAAAAGTTTGTTCAAATCGGACTGTTCATTCAAAAGTTAGTATCGCGGGACCGGTTATTTGAACGGCTTAAAGTTGAACCAAAAATTGTTCAAATCGAAAAATCAAATATGGGAATGAGCTGTACTCGCCGAGATCTTTCCAACAAAAAAAAGTTTGTCCAAATCGGAATGTTCATTCAAAAGTTATTAGGGGGGGACAGACAGACCGACAGACCGACCGACCGACAGACCGACCGACGCACAAATTCCCCATCTCAATACCCTACTTTCAAATTTTTAATTTTTCGATATTTATTTCATTTTTTTGTGTCTTTTTGACTTTTTTTTACTTGGCGATATTTTTTGAACTTGGCGATATTTTTTGGACTTGGCGATATTTTTTGGACTTGGCGACATTTTTTAGATGCAGTAAGCCAATTTTAATGCTTTTTTCGTCTCTTTTATTTTTAACGGGAAAGTAGGCTAAAAACTACTGTTTGCAAACAGAAAAACTGTTGTTTATGAGCCGTAAAGTCAAGCTCCATTACTTGATGAGAGTATTGGACGCTGTTGTGATGATGATATGCACCTCCCAAATTAAATTTCCGGGTACACCTGTGTTTTAGTACACGACGAATGGACCTGAATTCTTTATTTTTAGATAGTGTGATAGTACATAATCAGACGTAGTTGTTCTTTTAATTGAACTACTTTAATGGTTGTAAAATATCCCTTCACAATGTTAAAATATCACGAAGTGCTTTTTTTTTTTGTAAGATGGTCAATTACTTTATTGTGTGATACCTAATGTTACCTATGGGGTAAAATTCGGCAACCACGCATCACTTTGTGAAATATAATCATATGGAATTAATTAATAGCCTGAATAGAGTTAATGATACTTTATAAGGAGTAACTTTAGATATCAGATCCCTTCCTGGACTTTCCAAGCTACTTCAGTTCCAACACAACAATGAAAACCTTTTCGTACTGGCTCTACTTAGCTTCTGACTGAAATCATTTACTTAAATCAGATGACTTTAAAATTTAAAAAAGAAGAACATATTTCCGAATGACTGTTTCGATAGATAATAACAATGAAGACACACAATATTTTTTTTGTACAGGAGTTATAACCACCATCAGGAAAAACGCTTGTAATGTGTTTTGTATTGCAGTTGAGTTTTTGAAAATTGTAGTTTTAGAGAAGACATTTTATGACTGTCTATTGTCCAAATTGTGTGAGATATAGAACTGCAAGCGAAAAATACTCTACAAGAAATGAATCGGAGCTTAATTTTGGCAATGTTCCACATAAGGACACTTTTCTGACATTTTGCACATTTGTGAAGTTTTTTTTTTTTTGAGACTTTATATTTTAAACTACCCTTAATAATTTACGCAGTGTACATTACGCTGTGTCATAATAATAAAAGAGCGCCTCACGTAAGAACATGCTCCTTCTCTCTCTCTCTCTCTCTCTCTCTCTCTCTCTCTCTATATATATATATATATATATATATATATATATATATATATATATATATATATATATATATATACACTGCTCGACATTGAAAATGCAACACCAAGAAGGAGTGGTCAGAAATTCATGCAAATTTTACCGTAGACGCACGTCACTGAGTTATGCAAATGATATGAAATGCGCAGCTCTCCGACGCACGTGAAGTAAGATATAAGAGAATGAAGTTGAAAAGTGGGCTATGTTCATGTTGGTTTTTCTGCCAGACTAATTATCGGAGAAATTTGATTTTTGTCTCGAAGGATACGTGTGATAGGAGGAAATGCCACGCCGTCCTCAACGAAGACACTTCCAGCATATAGACGACTTTACAAGGGGTATGGTGATCGGACTGAGAAGGGGAGGTTGGTCCATACGTCAAATTGCAGCTGATACCCACATGGATGCAAGCACTGTGCATCGGCTGTGTCGGAGATGGTTGGAAAGAGGAAATGTAGCCACATTGAGGGGTGCAGGTGCAGCCAGAGTGACGTCAGACCGCTTGGATCGACGGATTCACCGACAAGCTGTGGCGGACCCGCAAGTCACTTGTACGTCGATTCTGCAGCACGTGCAAGGTACCCTGGATGTTCCTGTGTCGACCAGAACCATTTCCCGTCGACTGGTTGCACGTGGCCTGCAATCACGGCGCCCGCTAAGAAGACTGCCATTGACCTCACAGCACAGACTCCAACGTTTGGAATGGTGCCGGACCAGAGCGACGTGGATGGCAGAATGGCAAACCGTAGTGTTCTCAGATGAATCCCGCTTCTGTTTGTCCAGCGATAGTCATCGCATACGTGTGTGGCGTCGACGTGGAGAAAGATCGAATCCGGCAGTAATTGTGGAACGCCCCACAGCGCGACAACGTGGCATAATGGTTTGGGGCGCTATTGCATACAATTCCGTATACCCTCTAGTTCGTATTCGGGGCACTATGACGGCCCAACGATATGTAGATAATGTACTGCGGCCGGTGGAAATCCCCTACCTTCAGGGTCTGCCAAATGCAATTTTTCAACAGGATAACGCCCGGCCTCACAGTGCTCGAATCAGCCAACATGCTCTACGAGGTGTACAGATGCTTTCCTGGCCACCATACTCTCCTGACTTGTCACCAATCGAACATGTGTGGGACGTGATTGGACGCCGTTTGCAGAACCTGTCACTGCCTCGTTCAGAGGACGAACTGTGGCAAATGGTTGAAAGGGAATGGAGTGCCATCCCTCAGGACACCATCCGCAGGCTTATTGACTCCATGCCTAGACGTGTTTCTTCGTGCATCGCTGTCCGCGGTGGTCCTACTTCTTACTGAGCCGACGCCGTCCTCGCTCTAAATTTTGCTTATTTATTTTGAAATAAATATCACTTATTGTTCCATGCTGTCTCTGTCTTCTTACCAAATTTCATCAATTTCTGACCACTCCTTCTTGGTGTTGCATTTCCAATGTCGAGCAGTGTATATATATATATATATATTTATATATATATATATATATATATATATATAATTATATATATATATATATATATATATATAATAATATATTATATATATATATATATATATATATATATATATATATATATATAATATATATATATATATATATATATATAAATATACATATTTCTATCAAGCTAGCTCATACAGGAAAAAAATATATGAAAAATATATGTACTAAAGATTGAGTCATAAACATCCTGCATTTGTTACAACATCAAGTGAAATATCACCTTTCAAAAAGAAAAATCAAACTCCGTTCTTCGACAGACTCGCTTAAAGCGACACAATAAATACGTGAATGGCGCTAACTAAATCTAGAAAACCTTCCAAAAAGGGTAGAAACAGCGTTGAAAGGGCCGAAACCACATCCAAAGAGGACCACACAGCCATTCGCTCCAGCCTCAAAAGAAGGGAACAAGCAATGATTGTTAAAGCTCATACACTTCCCGCAGTCTATTACCTTTATGTGGCGTTGACACCGGCGTCCGTTTTGCAAGGGGTCCACCGTCGCAGTCAATGGGGCTGACATTATTAGGGGGGCAATGGGCCGTGTCGTGTCGGGGGCCCTGCTTATCTCTGCCCCATAACCCGCTATGGTTAGGATAGTTGGTAGCCTCCCAACTTTTCTTGATTTCATCAATCACGTTTAGCTTTTCGCGTCGTTCACATGGCAGCCAGCCGGGAATGATTACTCTTTCTCTCTTCTCTTTTTCTTCTCACTTTTTCTTCTCCATAGCTTCTGGAGTAAACCGCGGGTGAGCATGAACTGCTGCTTTTGCATTATAATACTGGCAGCCGAGGTTCCAATTTAAATCTGTAAAATGCACAGTAATAAACTGTAAAGCTAGCAATTTTAGTTTCGTACTGTAATATTTATCTGTATTATACTGTAAAAAATCTGGTATGGGTCCCACACTACTTCCTTTTACGTGTAAATTTCTTTGTAGATGCCTTAGTGTTGAAATAGTGCTAGGAGGAAGCAAGATAGCAATTCGAACATTTACACCCCTAGTTTGCCACGAAACAATGCAAAACAAATGTTTTACAATGATTCATTTTCTAAATATCGCCGATTTTAGCATCATTCAGTGGATTTTTCGCAAAACATCTCCAATATCGCCAGATTGAACCCAAATTCAAAAAATATTTTTTCGCCAAATTTGTCGCTAACTTGGCGATATTTCGCCAAGTTGGTGTCAAACACTTGGCGACCAAAAACTTGGTCGTCAAAGTTCATCTGCATTGAAATTAACACTGATTTACCCCAAAAAAGGGGTAAGACACCCACTTGGGAGCATTCGAATGCAACCACAAGGGAAGGTGCACGACTAGACCCCCCTCAGAGTCTACATACCAAACTAGAAGCTTCTACGGCGTATAGTTTTTGAGTTATGAGACCACATACGCATATACAACGCACACGTATATACAGAAGTCACGAGAAAACTCGTCGTAACTAACTCTGGGGTGGTCGAAAATGATTTTTCGGCTGGTTATATGTTGGCACATACATATGCACGTGCTGACAGGTCGAAAAAACGAATCAACATTCATTCAGGGGTGAGAAAAATCAAAATTTTGACCCAAATTTGTGGAATTTTTTTTTTTGCGATCACAATACTTCTTTTACTACGTAAAAGGAAGTAAAAAAATCTGGTATGGACTCCACACTACTTCTTTTTACGTTTAAATTTCATAATAGATGCCTTAAGTGTTAAAATAGTGCCTTAGAGTGAACAAGATAACAATTCGAACATTTACACTCCAGTATGTCACCAATCAATGCAAAATAATGTTTTAAAATGTTTCACTTTCTAAATATCGCCGATTTTAACATAATTCAGTGAATTTTTCACAAAATATCGCCAAGGGCGCCAAATTAAACCCCAATTCAAAAACATCACTTTTTAGCCAAATTTGTCGCCAACTTGGCGATATGTTGCCAAGTTGGCGTCATACGCCGACTAACACCTTGGCGATATATCGCCAAGCGGTAGCACCAATTCATATCACTTAAGTCTGCATTTGAATATTAAAACACTTGATTTACTCCAAAAAAGGGGTAAAAGTCCCCCTTGGGATATTTCAAATGCAATCACAAGGGGAGGTGCACAACTAAACCCGTCTCACAGCCTACATACCAAACCAGAAACTTCTACGGCACACAGTTTTTCAGTTATGCGACACACATACGCACACACAACGCACATACATACGTACAGACAGATGTCACGAGAAAACTCGTTGTAATTTACTCGGGGATGGTGGAAATGTATTTTTTGGCTGTTTGTATGTTGTTAGGTACATATGCACGTGCTGATAGATCGAAAAAACTACACGACATTCATTCGGGGGTGAGCAAAGTCAAAATTTAGACCGAAATTTGAGTGAAATTTTTTTCGCAATCACAATACTTTCTATACTACGTAAAAGGAAGTAAAAAATCTAGTATGGACCCCACACTACTTCCTTTTACGCGTAAATTTCTTAGTAGTTGCCTTCAGTGTTAAAAAAAGTGCTTGGAGTGAGAAAGGTAACAAATCAAATATTTACACCGCTAATCTACCACGGAACAATGCAAAAAATGTTTTACAATGGTTAATTTTAAAAAAAATATCCGATTTTAATATCATTCAGTGAATTTTTCGCAAAATATCTCCAATAGCGCCAAGTTGAACCCAAATTTTATTTCGCCAAATTTGTCGCCAACTTGGCAATATGTCGCCAAGTTGGCGTCAAACACTTGGCGATCAAAAGCTTGGCGATATATTGCCAAGTGGTTGCGCCAATTCATATCACATCGCCAATTCATTCAAGCTGCATTGAAATTAACATTGATTTACCCCAAAAAAGGGGTAAAACACCCCCTTGGGAGCATTCAAATGCAACCATAAGGGGAGATGCACAACTAGACCCCCCTCAGAGCCTACATACCCAGGGCCCGATTAAGATATCACGGGGCCCTAGGCCAAATACTTTTTTGGGGCCCCTTGAGGCTTTACAATTATAGGCATAGGATAAGACAAATTTAGGCATTGGCTATAGCAATTTTAGCCATTTGGGGGCCCCTAAATTGTGGGGGCTCTAGGCCGCGGCCTAGTTGGCCTATTCAGTAATCAGACCCTGTACAATGTACATACCAAGCTAGAAGTTTCTACGTCATATAGTTTTTGAGTTATGCGACACACATACGCACGACATACTTTACGACGTAAAAGGAAGTAAAAATCTGGTATGGACCCCACACTACTTCCTTTTGCGTGTAAATCACTTAGTACTTGCCTAAGTGTTAAAATAGTGCTTGGAGTGAGCAAGGTAACAATTCAAATATTTACACACCTAATCTGTCACGAAACAATGCAGAAAAATGTTTTACAATGGATACATTTTCTAAATATTGCGGATTTTAATATCATTCAGTGAATATTTCGCAAAATATCGCCAATAGCGCCAAGTTGAACCCAAATTCAAAAAATAATTTTTTTCGCCAAATTTGTCGCGCCAAGTTGGCGTCAACACTTGGCGACCAAAGTTGGCGAATATCGCCAAGTGGTCGTGCCAATTCATATCACTTGAGTCTGCATTGAAATTAACACTGATTTACCCCAAAAAAGGGGTAAAACACCCCTTTGGGAACATTCGAATGCAACCACAAGGGGAGGTGCACAACTAGACCATCCTCAGAGCCGACGTACCAAACTAGAAGCTTCTACGGCATATAGTTTTTGAGTTATGCGACACACATACATACATACGCACATACATACATACATCATATAGACGTCACGAGAAAACTCGTCGTAATTAACTCGGGGTTCGTTGAAAAGGATTTTTCGGCTGGTTATATGTGTGAGTACATATGCACGTGCTGACAGGTCGAAAAAACTACTGAACATTCATTCGGGGGCGAGCAAAATCAAAATTTAGACACAAATTTGAATGATTTTTTTTTTCAGATCACAATACTTCCTTTGCTACGTAAAGGGAAGTATAATTCGAACCGCGACGAGATGGCCGGTGTCAATCAAATGAGAAAACGAGTCCATTTCTTAAAATAGGTAGAATTTCTACCCATTCAAATTCCCCCATCAATTGTGAATCCCATTCCTCAATTTTCATCTGCCTATCACCCCCTTCCTAAAAATGCATAATCCTGAAAAAAGGTGGAGTCATAGGCCATCTCTGCGAAGTTGAATCATAATAACAGTATAATACTGGCAGCAGAGGTTCCAGTTCAAAACTGTAAAATGCACGACAATAAGCTGTAAAATTAGCAATTTTTACACAGTTTTTTACAAAAAATTATCTGTATTATGCTGTAAAAACAACATTCATGTTTGCAGGGTAGATGCATGTGTTCTTTTTTTTTTTTTTCCTGATGTATTTTAAATTTCAAACGGAGCTTTTTAATCTTGAAAAAAATTTGCCAATTTTCCTGCTGCAAGATGTATTGCTGAAAGATAGTTTTCAACAATGACATATTTGAAACATTACTGCAGAAACAATATATCTGAAAGCGTTTGAATTTACTATTTGTGACAAAATATCTTAGTATTTCTAGTTAACTAAGCAGGAGAAAAAATATAGCTTAGCAATTTTTTTTTTAAAGTACAGATGTTTTTGCATTTGAAATACTCAAACTTTTAAAACCTTTTTTTGCAGGGTGACATTGTTTTCAATTACTGAATGATTTTTATGAGTTTTTAATGAAGTTTTTACCAACTTTGATTAGTATAAATTTTCTTTCTCATAGTACCTTTGTTATTTTTGAATGATGAAAAACATGTTTATTTCTGGCAGTGTAGTAAATAGCTTGTTTATGTTTTCAGTAATATTCAGTGACTGAAGTATTTGTATTTTCCTAAAACATACAAAGCATTAATGTCTTCAAAATTTGTTTGCAAAATAAAAGACTCCTCACAACTCATTATAGAGAATATGCATTTCAAGAAATTAAATTATTAAGAGTTTGACGTATAATTATTTTATGCGATTTTCCTGCATAGTCGCCAATTTTGTTTCACGGCGTCTCTATGGCTTCATGAAAAATACATGTCAAGGATATTGTGTCAATTACACCGCGACAGTATTTTTTCATCATAACGTCAGATTCCAATGTCTAGTGAAGCAAATTTTTAATGATCAAGAGTATTAATTAAGGTGCATGAAATCACTTCGATTGCCATTTAATTGAAATATTCTCTTAATATTTGGCATAAGAGTTAGCATTGGCGCGATATCTCATAAGCAAGTAATTTGAGAAATTCATTTTTGCGATAATAATGAACATGTTGGCTTCTTCCATTAACCTAAATCATGTGCAAAAGCGATTACTATAGCATTGAATCCTTTTTTAACTTAAATTTGTTTTTCCTTAAAATATGCCGAAAAATGAATGCTTAATGTCGAGCAGCGTTGTGCTCCGCCATGCTGTGCGGTTGTTGTTGTTGTCTTGTGACAGCTAGGCTGGCAATTTAGGGTGCGCTGCTTCACTTTTGCAACTGTACCACAATTTGGTGTGAAGTCCGACTTCCATAGTACACGCATGCCATAGGTACCCGTTTATAGGTTAGGCAACCTTTCTCAGCACAACAACACATTCATACAAAGAAAGGACAAGGACAGGAGAGAGAAAGCACATCCATGCCCAGGCCGGGATTCGAACCCGGGACCACACCATCCGTGGCAGACTGCTCTGACCACTAGACAAGATGTTCGGCATGCTGTGCGGTTTCCAATACCTAATGAAAATAAGAAGTATCAAATTTATTTTATTGGTATCCTTGCTACATTAAAAATTCCAGAAATTAGAAAGTCAGATTTTTGCTACCGTTAAAGTGTATGGTTCTGTTATTTCATAAAATAACTAGGTAGGGGAATGTGGGGCAAAGTGAAATAGCGGGGCAAAGTGAAATGGTAAAATATTTTCACAGTTTGCAGCGCCACCTATCTAGCAATATTTAACTAAGTTCCTAGACATATAGTTGATTCCTGTCAAAAAATAAGTAGCTCCAAAGATCAACGAAAAAAATTATACAAGCAATTTTTAAATTTGATACCTTTATTGTAATATTCGTGATTTTTCAAAAATATTTCTTGTTATTATAAAATGATAAAATTTTTGTAATTATCATTTTAACTATTAATTGAGATCTACTGATGTCCAGTGCAGTCCTTATTTAGTTTATATTAGGCATTTTTTTATTTTAAATGTTCAATGTAATTTGTCAAGTGCAGTGCGGGGCAAAGTGAAATAGCTCATTTCGTTTGCTTATGCATTCATTTACTAAATCACGTACGTATTTCTTCATTTATTAATTTATTTACATTCTTTTACTTAATTATTTACTTATTTCATTCATTACTTATTTTCGTATTCATTCTTATTTTATTCACTCATTTATTTTTCTCATATTAATTAATTTCATTTACTTATTCGTTTTTTTTTCATTAATAATTATTTTTCGTTTATTATGCATTCATTTGATGAAAATTACTGTTAATCATCGAATAGAAAATTTTTCATACAAAAATATTTGTTTTTCACATTGCCCCATGATTTTTTGAGGCAAAAATTTCCACCTTTTTTTAAGGTGCAAAATAACTGCCAAAGATGAAAAATAATCTTTCAACAAAAGTTGTATTACAAAATACATTATTCCTTCTTTATGTACAATAATTTTTAGAACAAATTTCCCATTTTTTCCATTTAAAGCAGGTAAGTAATCTTAAAGATTTCACTTTGTCCTTAATTCATAGAATAACTTGAAAAGTAAGGTATAGTATGTAATAGATGAAAAATTTCCTTCGTTACCTAATTATTCTAAGAAATAACTAATGATATACCATTAAAGGTAAAAAACACTCTTTCATAATCATTTTGTAAATTATTTGAACAATGTAAAATCTCTTGAGAAATATATTTTGTCCCTAGCGCGCGGATGATTCATTGATAAATACAGTCCAACTCGCTTATAACGAGCACGAAGGGACCGTAACATGTTGGGCGTTAAATCCGAGTGCTCGTAATAAACGGATCCTTATGACCGGCGTGCAACCAGAAGGGGTGAGGGCTTGGGAGGTCAAATAATTGAGTTCACTTATAATTTAACTAATACTTACTTTAATTACATAAATTAATTTAATTTTATACTGTTCTTTATTTAATGACACTGGAATGCTGGTGGAATTTTTCAGACAAAAGTATTGAACCGCAGGGGAAAAAAAAGAAAAGAAGATAAGACAGGAATAAGACTAGAAAGATGAGAAAAAAAGACTGCGAGACAGAAGAAATTGCTCGTTAAAACCGGGTCTTGCTCGTTAGAAACGAATTCTGTTCCATAGACTTAACATTGATCCAACCAAATATTCTCATTTCCCTCGTTAAATCCGAGTTCTCGTTATATCCGAGCTCGTTATAAACG
>JAXGGA010016615.1:0-26277 GCA_038373865.1 Uloborus plumipes | reverse complement strand
TATTGATTTAAAGGGTTATGCTTTAAAATTGCACCGTATGTTCGGGTTATGTTTCAAGACAGTAAAAAGATGTAGAAAACTAAAGACTTCAACAAGTGCATGAGAGAACGAAAAGAATATTCGAATTTTATTGTGGTCTGTAATTTACAAATGCATAAGACTAACAGTAATCTGTTGAACAAAGAACACTTTTTCAGTTTTAGAAAACCGCTGGTTTTAATCTTCTTAAAGTTAACGAACTAGTTTTCTACTACATCAGAAAAATGAATCTGCAATCGTGTTTAAATGGTTAACTAATTTTCGGTTTAAATACTTATTCTAATAAGTATTTGGAATATTTTAGATTGTGCTAAAATTATTTTCTAGAATCTGCTTTTAGGCAGTTAATAGAGATTGATTTTCTAAGTTTTTAATTCAACATAATTGATATTACAAAAATGAGATAATCAATGTATAACTTGACATTTTGTAAAAACCAAAGAAAGATATTCACTCATATAGCAACAGATTATTGGCTGATAACTTTCATTTTCTTCTCATCACAAAAACAACTGTTTTTGTTTGTTTGTTTTTTTTTAATTTTTTTTATTAATTAATTGAATGTTTTACTTTTTCTTTGCAATTACTTAAGTTTCAAAACGTTTTATCAACAGCTCAACATTTTTTGCCAGTGTTTGGTTTAAAATTGAAATAAAAAAGAACGAAATTGAATTTTTTTTCATGACACAACAACTGGCAATTGATGAGTCCTGGCAAATGCATATCAATAGCTAAGTTGTTAAAATAATCCCTTATTAAAGGAAAAAAAAATACCATCCCACTTTCGTTCATCACAAAATTGTTATGTATATGTTAGACAATATATGAGTGAAAGAAAGATATTCACTCATATAGCAGCAGATTATTGGCTGATAACTTTTTAACTCTTCTTATCACAAGAACAACTGTTTTTGTTGCTTTTTTAATTTATTTTTTATTAATTAATTGAATATTTTATCTTTTCTTTGTAATTTCTCAATTTTCAAAACGTTTTATCAACAGTTCAACGTTTGTTGCCATTGTTTGGCTTAAAATTGAAATAAAAAAGAACGAAATTGATTTTTTTTTCATGACACAACACCCTCTATCTCATTATGTTTATTCAAATGTCAGGAAATCAAAACTCCCAATTTTATTGTCATGAAATGAAAGTAAATAAATGGCTAATGTAGTATCCAAACGCATGTTTGGTAAACATTGTTTGCAAATATTTGGATAAAATAAAATGGTGTATTAAAACCCGTAATTTCAATTTTCTCTGTCATATTCTTCACAAAAATAAAATGTTAAACTTTTTTTCAAAATGTAAATATTGTGTGAAATCGTTTATAAAAAGACCCGGAAAAATGTTTCATAAAATTAATGACAACTTTCATATGAAGAGAGGTGCGCCTTGGCATAAATTTATAGGAGCATATTACAGCATTAAAACATTATGTATCCAGATAAGCATAAATCTTAGCTGAGACCCCGCAAATCACTATATAAACCAATGCATTCAGGAAATAGTTATGCATTTATTCTATCACCTTTGGAAAAAAATTCATTAAATCGAAAACATCTTGCGCACACATTAAATTTTCTCCCGAATATAAAGAATGGTCTGTGAGAAAACGGAAGTAGCAGTAAAAACACGTATTACGCCCCGGAAGGGCGTGGAAATAAGATTTCATTGTTTGATGCTATACCACCTTTGAACAATTTATTATATCTATTAAAGTTAGGTAAGTTATTGTATCTATGCATTTAGGTTTTATTTTCAGTGATTATTAATTCTTTGATTATTTCAGCGCTATACAGTAGATTATTATTTAAAACATTAATAAAGCTTTTTATCATTATAAAGTTCGTTAACTTTTCCCCTTAATTGCAAATAAATTGTAAGAGAAGGTACTTATTTCATCACTTAAATCATGGCATATATACAGTTTTTAAGAGTTTTTTCGTTTATTTTTTTAAACAAAACCTTCAAAATTGCCTTAATGTGCGTATTATTTAAAATTATACCCAATGTAATTCATTTTCTACTTGAACATATAAGTGAGTTTTAAAAAAAGTTATTAATTGTAAAACACAATTTGCAAAAAAAAAAAAAAAAATCTCTCAAGTTTAAAACATTGCAATTAATCTCTGAGATTAAATGTAAAATGACTCACCGTAATATTGATACTCAATCAGCAGATTAAAAGTACAATTGTGTTTTTTTACTGAGAATAGTGTGGTTAAATAACAACTGGTATTTAAAAAACTAAAAGAGAACGATAAATTCCATAAACAAAGCAGTCAAAAATAGTTTTAGTTCATAACAAAAATATAATAAGCATAGGACATTAACATATTATGGGATTTTAAAATAAAAACAGATATTATTATTATTTCGTTTAAGTGACAATTGTTTCATTTTTCTTCTTTCCTAGAAATTCAAAAGAAATCTCACCCCCCCCCCGAAATAATGAAGTAAAAGGCCGTATACTTTTAACTCAGTCTAAACTTCAACAGAATTCGTGAAGAAGCACAAAATTATCTTTATTAATAAGGGATCTATTACGTTAGTTTCAGTTATTCTACATGAGCTTTATGAATAGCAAAATCACAAAAACACATAGTTAAATTGTTTTTCTTTTTCATTTTTTACCGTAATGCTTTTATTTGCTGCGTGTGTGTGTAATAAACTTCATATATTTATGTATTTAATGAGTCATGATATTTGTATACATCAGTAATAAGCTGTGAGTACCTAGTAGTTTGCACAGAATATGAGAATTTATTTTCCATATTATGATTAAGAAATTATGTTAAATATGTTTCAATTTGTTTTGAAAAAAAATGGCCACTAACAAGAAAAAATTATTGCTTGATAAAGGTCATAAACGGTTGAGAAACGTGACCTAAGCAACATCTTGGTTCAACAAGAAAACCAAACATACGGGATTTCAAAACGCGCGTAGTTAGTATTCTGTCTAAGTTGTGTTTATACTTGTGCTTCAAAATGTCAGCTGCAAGCTCTCACCCGTGCTGTCTGCATTTGACGACGCGTTAGATATGCTGAAATTTATTCATAAGCTCAGATGATGTGAAATGTACGAAGCAACATGCGAAATAGTTTGCGAACAAAACCATTTTTTTTCTTTTTATTTGAAAAAAATATTAAAGGATGTATCATCTTTTCTCTTTTTACTAATTTAAACACAGTGAATCTAAATGTCTTGAAATACGAATTGAAAAAAAAAAAAAAAAAAAATACATATTTTTCTCTTTCTCTTCCTTTTTTTCTTAATGACTAACTCCTAATGTTCCCTAATGTTTAACATTTTGACATGCATAGAAAAAGCAGTGGTATGTATCTAGAACTAATACTGATTTAATCAAGACAGTAAATGCATCGGGCAGTTGGAATAAATTAGGTAGATATTTATAAAAGGTTGCTCAAAAATTTCGGAATGACCATACGTAATTGTTGTATGATAAAGGAATTGTTTCTAAATTATTATTCTTGAGGAGTAAAGTGAGTGATGTGAAAAATGAAAATTTTAACTGATAATGAGAAAAAAAAACTTTTTTAAAGAGATAACTAACTGAAGGGCCAGGGGGGGAAAATATGAAAGTGACCAAAAAGTGATTTTGAGAAAAACGAAGTACAAAGTTTTATTTCTCGTAGCTCCTTGTGTAGTTTTTCGAGTTTTCATACACATTTCGGTCGCTTCTCATCTTTTTCCCCCTTGTTGTTCTACCAGATGATACTAGTCCTTCATAGCCCCTAGATAGCGCTAATATCTCAAAATTGACGAAAAAGTGACTTTCATCTTTTTTCCCCTGGCCCTTCAATTACTTATTTTGAAATTTTAAACAGCAGAAAATTCTGCAGTATTGCTCTCTAGGCTTTTCTATTATATTAATTTTGCATTAAAATGGTTGTTTCAGAACTATTCGTATTAAGTATATTGGTGTATTTTAATAACCTTTGATGAATTGATTATTGAAATTTTACTAGTATTTTTGCGTGTTTTTTAATGTATTTTCTTTGAATTGAAAACGATTATCCTCAGAGAAATACTATTGAAGTACACTGAGGGTTAGAGTCTCAGGTGGTGAAATGCTTTCCTTAAGATATAAATCTTAGGAATAGCAATGGTAAGTATAAATCAAAGAAAAATTCAAAGCAGGGAAGTTGCGTGCAGGTTTTTTATAACGAGACAGTCGAGCTCAAATTCAATTTCTTCTGGGATTGAATTATTCCTTCTTTTACTACTAATCTATTTCCAATGCGTAATTTTCATTTTTCATGTTTTTCTTTTGCAAATAAATCAAAGCATTTTTATATGAAAATTCTTTGAAAAATAAGAGCATAAAAAAAAAAAAAAACTTATGTATGTCTAGGCTGCTACAAAATACAAAAAATAGTATATAGGCTATGTTCATGTTGTACTTAAGTTAAAAAATAATATTTAAGTAAAATATTTTAAATAAAAAATATTGTGTTAAAACAATAATATTTTTATGGAGAAAATAATCTAATAAAGCTTTAAATATTAATTTATTTTCTGTGGCTTCACCTATTTATAAATGAAGTACTACTATCATCCCAGGTAGCACAAATAGCCTTTAAACGTTTTATAAACGTTTTTAAGCGGTTGTTATAACGTTAATAACCATTATACAACTTTTAAAAAACGAAGTGTGTTACTTGGGATCATTTTAGTTCATAAACGTGTTACGTAGTGAAAGAGCGCGGCAATTGTAATATGTTATTACAAGCTCGTATTGTAATATGTTATTACAAGCCAAAGCTTACTTTTGTTATTACAAAATGCTAAAGTTCTTGTAATTAACACTTGATATATTAATTTAGACTTACCCAATATCCAGTGCAGTATTTATTTCCTTAATATTAAGTTTATTTTTAAAGTTTTGTGCAATTAGTCAAGTTCACACGAGGCATATCGGATGGGGCAAGTGAAATAATTCATCTCGTTTAATTATTCAATCATTTGTGAAATAACTTACGGATTATTTTTATTAATTAATGTTCATTCCTTCACTTAATAGTTCATTGATTTATTCATTTATTCACTTATTTTCTTTTTCATTCATTATTTTACTCACTCATTTATTTTTCTTGCATCTTAGTTCACTCAATCATTTGAATACAAATATACATGGCGAATAAACGTCACGTAAATTCAACTTTTTTACTCAAAATTTTTGCTTCATATCTTTAGAATATCTAGGAAAATACATCTCTGTCCATGACCTGGCTCATAAATATATCTCTGTTTTGTTAAGAAAATAGTGTTTTTGACCGGAATCTTTTGGTGCATAACTAGAAAAAAATTATGTTATAGTACATTTTTCATCTATTGTTTGTGAATTGTGTAAATTTTATCGTATAATATATATATATTGTTACAAATCTTGTAAATAGTTGTTGTTTTTCCTGCCTTGCATCATTTTCATTAGTTTTGGTTTTATCTGACGTCATGTTGCAAAAGTATCTGAAGATATCACTTTTATCACTTGTATACCGGCCCCGTAACACTTTGTAGTTTTTGCACTTGCCCTAACTTTAATAAGCGTGAAGACCTTTTCGCGTGGTTTTTTTTTTCTTATCGCTAGAATTTGTGAATGGATTACGTAATATTAGGAATGAAACAAAATATTCCAGGTTTTTCTCGAATATTGTGGACATTTCTTTCCGTGTATAAATAGCTGGCCTTGAACACAAGTCAGTCAGTTATTTTCAGATTTGATTCTGGTGACTCGTTTTTCATCCGCTTGGGCGGATGGTTGTTTTGCTTTTGTAATTGCTTAATTACTGTTCACGTTTGATACGTGGTGCTGAGTTACTGTTGAGAGTACAGTGTACTGTTGGCTGCCTAATTGCTGATGTTTAGCAATTGTTTTCTGCTCTTATTGTAAATAGTGTACATACTTGTAAATAAATTTATAGTTACTTCCTCAAGATTGGAATGCTCATTTGAAGAAAGTTGAAGGTGCAACGGACTCGTTACAATTTTGGCGCCCAACGTGGGGCATCTTCAAGGACTTTCTTTTAATTATCTGTGAACTTGGACTTTTCTTCCTGAGGACTTTTTGACTTCAGAATTTTATGGTGATTACTCGAGCAATGGAGGAACAACTACAAAAACTCCTTGATGCTATCAACGCTGTTAAAAGTGACATGACTGCGAATCAAGAACAATTAAAGAATGATATGGCGATTATGGCTACTAATCAAGAACAATTAAAGAGTGATTTAACCGCTAGCATAACTTCAAGTCAAGAAGAAATCAAGAATGATATGGCGACTCTGGCTACTAATCAAGGACAATTAAAGAGTGATTTAACCGCGAGCATAACTTCAAGTCAAGAAGAAATTAAGTGCGATCTAACGTCGATGAAAAGTTTGGTGGAAAATAAATTTGCCAATATGGAAAATAAAGTGGAGGCTATAGAAGAAAAAGTTGACAGCGTTGAGAATCGAATCACCACAGTAGAAAACCAGGTGGAAAAGAAAATTAAAGAACTTGAATCAAAGTTATCAGCATCCTGCAACAACTCAGACGGTGTTGAGAATCGAATCACCACAGTAGAGAATCACGTGGAAAAGAAAATTAAAGAACTTGAATCAAAGTTATCAGCATCCTACAACAACTCAAGTGACTGTGTAGCTGCAGCTGGAACTTCTCGTCCATCCATCAAACTGGCTACGTTTGACGGGAAGACCTCGTGGAATATTTACAAGAAGCAGTTCCTCATCGTTGCAGAAGCAAACTCCTGGGACTCTTCCACGAAAGCCTGTCAACTTGCAGCCTCGCTGAGAGGGGATGCAGCTGATATACTACAGACCTTCCCAGAGGACAAGCACCATGACTTCGAAGCCTTATCATCGGCCCTGGAGCTTCGCTTTGGCGAAGTATGCCAAAAAGAAATAAGCCAACTCCAGCTGAAATCCCGACTGCAGAGGGCTGGAGAGACTTTGCAAGTTTTTGCAGCAGACGTCGAGAGGCTTTCCCATCTCGCCTTCTCGAACTGTCCTTCGGATGTTCGCGATAACCTGGCGCTGAACTACTTCATAGACGGAGTGCGAAGTCCAGAAATTCAGACGGCTCTCCGGATGGCGGACATTAAAGATCTTAAATCTGGTCTAGTCTACGCAATGAAGTTCGAGGCTGCACAGCAAGCATCCCGCAAGGATCGCCATTCAATCAGGAGCGTGGAAGTGAGTGCCCCGGATTCGAATTCGACTCGTCTCTCGGAAATTGAGCGACAGGTCAAGGAGATCCTGAAGAAGATTACGGCTCGTAAAGACCAAAGTAGACAACCACTGAAGTGCTGGAAATGTGGCGGTGAGGGCCACGTACGAAAGAACTGCGAAGCTCGCCAAGAAAAGAAGAAGTCTCCCAAAGTTTTCCAGATTTCCCCAAGAAGTGGCGGCTGCAACGGACTCTTCATTTACGCTTATGTGAATGGGTTTCCCTGCGAAATGATTGTGGACACAGGAGCCAACGTTACCATTATTAAGACTGATGTGGCTCGTCAATTTGGACTCAAGATCTTATGGACGCCGCCCTGCGTTACTCTCCAAACTGTGACAGGTGACAAAATCGAGATTGAAGGAAAAGTGAACTTAGAAATAATGTTCGGGAGTGCCACTTACCATCACACGGCATTCGTCGCTGACATTACAGATCCCTTCATTCTCGGACTGGACTTTTTGAATTTGATTTTTCTATCGACTTTAAAAATAATGAGCTGCACTCGACGAGGGAAGACATAGCAATTTTCAACACCGAAAATAACTTAAAATCCGCTCATCAAATAATAGCCCAAACAGATTTATCGATTCCCTCTAGATCAGAAGTACTAATACCTGGCTCCCTCAAGGAAAACAACAGCTTTAAATTCGGCCTCATTGAATATCCTAACCAGAGTAATAGCCCAAAAGGAGTACTAGTGGCATCTACGCTTGTGGACCTTTCAAGGAATGCAGTTCCTGTGAGAGTCGCCAATGTGAGTGAAAGACCGAGGAATATTAAGAAAGGAGAAGTGTTGGCAACTTGTACTCCCGTAAACTGCATCATCAGAAGAATTGATTCCTCCGAGACTGTGTCTTCCGAGTCCTTGACTTCGAAATTAATTGGGAGTGCACCATTATCGAAGGATCAAAGATACGCTGCGGAAAAATTGGTGGACAACTTCAAGCAGGTGTTTTCATCTACATCCGAGGATGTTGGTCGCACGAGTTTAACGCAGCATAGGATCGACACTGGAGATCATCCCCCTATCAAGCAGCATCCAAGACGACTACCGTTCGCCAAGAAGGAAGAGGTTGAGATCCTCTTGAAAGAGATGCAGGAGAATGACGTCATCGAACCCTCATCCAGTCCTTGGGCATCCCCTATCGTCTTGGTTCGAAAGAAAGACGGCTCCACCAGATTTTGTGTTGATTACCGACGCCTGAATGACATCACCAAGAAGGACAGTTACCCTCTTCCACGGATCGATGACACTCTGGACACCCTTTCCGGACACAAGTGGTTTTCTACCCTGGATTTAAAGAGCGGCTACTGGCAGGTGGAGATACACCCCGACGACCGAGAGAAGACGGCGTTTACAACCGGACAAGGCTTGTGGCAGTTTAAAGTGATGCCCTTCGGCCTCTGCAATGCTCCAGCCACGTTTGAGCGTCTTATGGAATCAGTGCTACGAGGACTCTCTTATGAATCCTGTCTTGTCTACTTGGCTGACATCATCATCATAGGACGCAGTTTTGAGGAACATTTGGCTAATCTTAGGAAGGTGCTGCAAAAGCTTAAGGAAGCCAACTTGAAGTTAAGCCCGTCCAAATGTAACTTGTTCCGCCGTGAGGTGAACTACCTTGGTCACATTATCTCTTCAGAGGGTGTACGAACAGATCCAGACAAGGTATCAGCAGTCAAGAATTGGAGCCGCCCCGAAAATGTCCATCAGCTGCGAAGTTTCCTGGGGCTCTGCACGTACTACAGGAAGTTTGTGAAGGGTTTTTCCAACATTGCACGACCTTTGCATAAGCTGACGGAGAGTAAACAAAAATTTGAATGGTCCAAAGAATGCGAGGATGCATTTCTACAGCTGAAGGAGGCTTTAACATCAACGCCTATTCTCTCTTATCCTCAGTCTGGAAAATCCTTCATACTTGACACTGATGCGAGCCACGAGAGCGTTGGAGCTGTTTTATCTCAAGAAATAGACGGTAACGAACATGTCATTGCCTACTGGAGCAAATGCTTATCCAAGTCGGAGCGAAATTATTGTGTCACGAGAAAGGAATTGCTCGCCATAGTTAAAGCTGTAGAACATTTCCATCATTACCTCTACGGCCGTAAATTCCTGCTCCGGACTGATCATGCCTCTTTAACTTGGCTGTTGAATTTCAAGAATCCAGAGGGCCAGGTAGCCAGGTGGATACAGCGGCTCCAGGAATATGACATCGAGATTAAGCACCGAAAAGGTTCGTCACACGGTAATGCTGACGCATTATCAAGAAGACCTTGTTCCGAGAACTGCCATTATTGCTCCCGAATTGAGAAACAGTACGGGATGACAATCCCTACTGCCTGTCAAGTTACTGCTACTTCATCATCTTCAGATCCTGATCCATGGAGTGACGACCAAGTTAGAAAAGATCAGCTTGAAGACCCAGACCTAAAGCCTATCGTAGAGTTAATGGAAAAAGACAGTCGGCGACCTAGTTGGCAAGACATTTCTATCTTCAGTCCTGCAACGAAAAGATACTGGGCTCTATGGAACTCTCTCCAGCTGCGAAATGGCGTCCTGTATCGGAAATGGGAATCTGACGATGGTAAAGCATTCAAATGGCAGTTACTCCTTCCCAGATCAAGAATTCCAGACGTTCTAAAGGAGTTGCACAGTAGTCCGACTGGAGGACATTTTGGTGTGTTGAAAACCCTCTGCAAGGTTCGAGAGCGCTTCTTCTGGAGCAAGGCGAAGGATGACGTGGAGAGGTGGTGTCATTCTTGTGACGCCTGTGCTGCCCGTAAAGGACCGAAGAGAAGAAGCCGCGGGAAGCTACATCTTTACAACGTAGGAGCTCCTTTCGAACGAATCGGGATCGACATTCTTGGTCCTCTACCGAAAACTACTGATGGGAACAAATACATCCTCGTTGCCATTGACTATTTCACCAAATGGCCCGAAGCATATTCCATTCCGGATCAAGAAGCTACCACTGTAGCAGAGACTCTAGTCCAGCATTGGATCTCGAGATATGGGACCCCTTTGCAGATCCATTCCGATCAGGGAAGAAACTTCATCTCTGCTGTGTTTAAGGGCCTATGTGATATCCTCAAAATTGAGAAAACTCGAACGACACCACTACACCCACAATCGGACGGCATGGTGGAGAGATTCAACAGGACAATCCTTAATAATCTCTCGCTTATGGTCTCCAAAAATCAACAGGATTGGGACAAGAAACTTCCTCTGTTTCTGCTGGCCTACCGCAGTGCTGTCCACGAGACCACCGGATATTCCCCATCACAGATGCTCTTCGGCCGAGAGCTTCGGCTACCTTGTGATCTCGTCTTCAGTCTCCCTCCAGATGCGCCTTCATCGCCTGAGGAGTACGTCCAGGATCTCCAGGCCCGGTTGGAAGACGTTCATCACTTCGCACGGGAGCGAATCAACATCGCAACGGAGAAGATGAAGACCCGATACGACACAAGGTCCACTGGTCATGACTTTCAAGAAGGTGACAAAGTATGGCTATGGAATCCCATCCGACGTAAAGGTCTGTCACCCAAATTGCAGTCGCATTGGGATGGACCTTACACAGTTCTCCACCGGCTGAACGACGTCGTAGTGAGGATCCAGAAGTCATCACATTCAAAACCTAGGGTTGTCCATTATGATCGGCTAGCCCCATACTATGGCCATAGTTCGTAAAGTAAATCTAAAGCTACCATGGTAATTTGTTTGTAAATTTTGTAAATAACTTTCGCCTTTAATTGTTTGGAATATTACTTTATCAATGTTATTATTTCTTTCATGTTATCATTGTTATTGTTTATCATGTTTATGATTGGTCATCATGTAATGTGTGCATCTGTAAGTCTTCCCTTGCTTCCTTTCTGGGGATTGTACTGCCCGGGACGTGCAGTCCTTGGGAAGGGGGCAATGTTACAAATCTTGTAAATAGTTGTTGTTTTTCCTGCCTTGCATCATTTTCATTAGTTTTTGTTTTATCTGACGTCATGTTGCAAAAGTATCTGAAGATATCACTTTTATCACTTGTATACCGGCCCCGTAACACTTTGTAGTTTTTGCACTTGCCCTAACTTTAATAAGCGTGAAGACCTTTTCGCGTGGTTTTTTTTTTTCTTATCGCTAGAATTTGTGAATGGATTACGTAATATTAGGAATGAAACAAAATATTCCAGGTTTTTCTCGAATATTGTGGACATTTCTTTCCGTGTATAAATAGCTGGCCTTGAACACAAGTCAGTCAGTTATTTTCAGATTTGATCCTGGTGACTCGTTTTTCATCCGCTTGGGCGGATGGTTGTTTTGCTTTTGTAATTGCTTAATTACTGTTCACGTTTGATACGTGGTGCTGAGTTACTGTTGAGAGTACAGTGTACTGTTGGCTGCCTAATTGCTGATGTTTAGCAATTGTTTTCTGCTCTTATTGTAAATAGTGTACATACTTGTAAATAAATTTATAGTTACTTCCTCAAGATTGGAATGCTCATTTGAAGAAAGTTGAAGGTGCTACGGACTCGTTACAATATATATATATATATATATATATATATATATATATATATATATATATATATATATATATATATATATATATATATATATATATATATATATATATATATATATATATATATATATATATATATATATATAATTTATTAAAGCTGTTTTTGTACCACGACGCTAAAACTTCTTTAATATTTCATTAAATTTCAAACGTAAGTTATCACTTCAAAGATTTTTAAGGCGTCTTTGGCGAACAACAGATAGAAGACTCATATTTTGTTCGTTTTTTTTTTTCCAAAAAACCCCCAATTGATTCTGTTTTTTATTAAGCAGTAGTTTAATGAATAGCACTCCGTAAGTCCCGTGGTTGGCTGGTTGGAGCGCCAAGCTAATAATCCGAAGATAACGAATGCGAATCTCCATATTCTGGAAAATACTTCAGCATAACTCCAACCCAAGTTACCATAACATGCAATTTAAACTCTTTGCTGGATTGTGAACCACAGTTCTGTTGTTGTTAAAAACAGAAAAAAACGGTTTTTTATATCAGAAAAACCCTTCACCATTTTTTTTTTTTTTGGATTGACTTATTTCCCTTTATATAAATTTCGGTTGAAATTGGTTTTCTCGTGCGATATATTTTTTATAACCTTAGCATTGACATTAGGGATGCACCGATTAATCGGCAGTACCGATTAATATGCCATAATCGACCACTTTGCCTATTATTAATAATCGGTAAAATTGGGCCGATTAATCGGCTGAAAAACATTTTTCAGATATTATTCTTTAAAGTATTGTTTTTCACTAGGAAACTATGATGAACAATTTTATTAACAGTAATAATAATCCTCACAGTTGATATAAAGTTTTTTTAAATTAATTCTCCTACGTTGAATAAATATACATCGACAATGATACAACATTTTTCATGTGGCGATAGTTTTCTCCTTAGCACAGTGCTTTCAGATAACCTGTAATTTTCAAAGAATAAATGTATTGAATTAAATTGCTACTAATTACTAAAATATATGAATTAAAAGTACTTCGAAATTGCAGTGTTCACCACACACACCCCCTCCTCTTCTTTTTTTATACATTTTTATTTCCAATTAACATAACTAACAATATGTTGATAATATTATTGACACTAATTTGAAAATTGGTTCTAAGAAATTTGATAAAATATTGAAATTATTTTGTGAAAACTAGAAAAATGAAGAAAAAAATCTTCTAACAGAAATAAATTACTTACTATTTCTAAACTTGGAATTGTATAAGAGATGAAAAACAGTATAAGGTAAAATTGGTAGTATAAAACCAATTAACCTTATTATTAATCGGCTAAGCCGATTAATCGGCCGAATATCAACAGCCGGTTAATCGGTAATCGGCTAATTTGCTGATCGGTGCATCCCTAATTGACATGGCAGCTCGTTTCACTAAATTGATCCGCCACTTAGGAGTCCTTTTCTGAGGGATCCTAGATCCTCAGGATTTGGAAGCTTGAAATTTGCATAGTTTAGTTTAAAGACATATCGCACAGCGATAACGAAAGGGCCATATTCCTTTTTAGCCAATGACAATTTAATCCCAATCCTATTTTAAAAAATCATTCTCGGTGTGCTACAAGTGCAACTCTAGAAAACTGCATTTAAATAGGATATGTTCTGGTGGGGACTATTTCATAAATCAGGCCAGATGACATGGAAATACTCCTAAGCTGTTCAGTAAAATTGAATTACATGCGAGCATGAACCAAATTGAAGCAGTGCAGTATGTGCATAAATTAAGACCTAGTACTATTTGTTTAACAACCCAGGTAGCACAAATAACCTTTAAACGTTTTATAAACGTTTTTAAGCGGTTATCACAACTTTAATGTGTTAAGATTTTTCGAATGTGTAGGGAATTCTTTCCTTGCTTTGCATATAATGCCTTTAATCGCTCATTTTTCACAGATACATTTCATTAGAATTTTGATTAGGGGTTTTTTCCCCTTCATATTGTGCTACAATGGAAAAATTTAACACCATGTAATGCATGAATGAATAAGCAGAGATTACACACACATTCTTTGATTTTTTCGTTTTTATAGTAAGAAGGAAAAACGAATTTTTATCTTAATTGCGTTAAGTTTTTTTTTTCCTGCTCAATCTTCAAAGTTTAAAGCCTTTCATCTCTGAAACTAATTACGCTATAATAGAATAAGAAACTAAAAAATGGAAATTACGAAGACTAAAACTAACTACCATGCTTGTTTGATAAACCAGAAAATGTTATACAAAATATTTTTACCTCCCATGCTTCTAGGATAAGTCTATGCATAAGTTTCGGTGAACATTGTGAATCTTTAGAAATTTGGTATACGTTCCTTTGTTTTATCGAGACAATATCTGCATTAAATTTATAATTTGTTTTACTTAACAGACAATATTTTTCCTAAAATAGATTTAAGTCCAATTTAGAAATTCTGGATTTTTTTTTCATTAAAGTTATTGAGAAATTTCACTTAAATCAGAACACAGGTGAAATTAATATTGTTGTTAGAAAAAAGTGTCTAAGAAAAGTAAGTGTCTTATTACAAACTTCAATAATTAAACTTGATGATACATATTTTTTCAAAACATTTTCTTAAATCGAGGATTACTTTTAATCATGACACAGTACTTATTCATTGCTGTTATAGCAAAAGGATAAAAATGGAGACATAGAAAACTAAAATTGTTTCAAATCTTCATTAATTAGAAAACTTTCATTATTTCAAAAGATAGGTTTTTATTTTGTGTTTGCTTCAGCGTTTTTGTAGAGTTACATTTTAGGCTGTGGATTATGTTTTACATAGCTGCTCAAAATAATTAAAAACGTGTAATCATATTTATCAAGTTTATATATGCCTTAAATTCATATGTTTTCTAGCATTTTATGATGAATTTTTCAAACTTAATTATTTTTAAGAAAAGGAATTTTAGTAAAGGCTTAATGATTAAGGTACATCAATATAAAACTTAACTTATTTGGTTTAGTAAAAGAGGTAAAGTAAACAACATGTTCAAGAAAAGAAATAATTTAGTTTTTCCTTTTTCTTTTTTTTTAATTCAAAAAAAAAAAAAAAAAATGAAAAAAAAAAATATTGCATGCATTTACTGCAAAAAAAATGAGCTGTTGTTTTTTCAGTATACAGTTTTTTCAGTTTACTGGCAGCCGATGTTCGAATTTAAAACGTAATAAACTGTAAAACTAGTAGTTTTACAGTTTCTTACTGTAAAGTTAGCAATTTTACAGTTTATTGCCTTAAAATTTATCTGTATTATACTGTAAAAGCAACAGTATAATACTGGCAGCAGAGGTTCTAGTTTAAAACTGTAAAATGCATATAAACTGTAGTATAATACTGCAATATGAACTGTAAAATCGGCAGTTTTACAGTTTATTACTGTAAACTAGCAATTTTACCGCTTACTACTGTAAAATTATCAATTTTGCAGTTTATTACTCTAAAATTAACGGAATTATATTGTAAAAACAATATTCATTTTTTGCACTGTTGTCATAAATCTAACTACATCAAGCGGCTCCTCTTTGGAGCGTCCACTACGTCACTCTACCGTTTTCAACCCAGTTTATGAGCGTCTTAAAAAACTGTAACTTCACTTTCGTACATGAAGGATGTTTCTGTGCGAAGTACGTGCGTCTCAGATGATGGACCGAGCCACTCTTTCGTAGGGGGCTTGACTCACTTACATTTGACTGGCCTAGTATAAGATTATTTATCTCCCCAGTTGGGTTATTGTCTATTCCAGATGGATGAGCTCCAAAATAAACGAAACTGCAGACTCAAGATGTCTTAGACGAGCTGGTGGTGCGTAGAAATGCAGTAGAAAGCAAGAGCATTAAGTTCATTTTTAATTAGTGTAGTATTCTTTGCTTCCAGAGTTTCACGTACAAATTTCTTTTATCATTTAAAGAGTCGACAAGAAATTATACTGCTAATAAATATTAATAAGACGTTCTTCTACTCTCAAATAAAATCAGTGTAAATAAATTACGGACAGTTGTTTACATCTTATGTTCTAGTGAAAAACGTGTTTTTATAGTCCGAATAAAAAGAAAGAGGAAAAAAAAATATCTCAAGATGGGCCAAAAAACATTTCAGTGTGGTAACTGCCGGATGGAAACGTCCCTGGTGTACTGAAGCTCTGTACAGTTAAAAACCTTAGTATATTAAGAAGCATTTATGAGAATAACATTTTGAAGTACCATATATCGTGGGGTTACAAGTGAAACACACTAAGTCAAAAAACATGATTTTGAGAAAACGCTGATCAAAATATTTTTATTTTAACTTCTTTGGAATTGACATAATTAAATCAAATTAAATTATAGTAATGGTATTTTTGGTTATTACGAACTATTCTTGACTCTGGCATGCTTATTTTATATTATTATCCCCAGCATGATAATGGTGGTGCATTAATAATTATCATTAATTATACGACTTAGTGTGTTTGACTAGTATAGCATTGCATAATAAAGATACTAGCTGCGTGGCCCGGCGTTGCACGGGCTGTAATGTAGTGAAGCAGTTTGAGAAAACTACTCGCCGCCAAGGCGGCTCGCCTTTAAAGTAGCGAGGAAAGTTTCAACAAATTACTCGCCACCAAGGCGACTGGCCTTTAAAATAATGAGGAAAGTTTAAACAGTCTTCTCGCCGTCAAGGCGGCTCGCCTTTACAGTCGCGAGGAAAGTTTCAATAAACTACTCGCCGCCAAGGCGGCTCGCCTTTAAAGTACCAAGGAAAAGTTAACTACTCCCCACTAAAGCGGCTCGCTAAAAAGCTTTCCTACATCAAAGAATCAATCGAATTATTTGCGCATGCTTCCTCAAAAATAAAGACGATGTCAAGTAGCGCATACTTAACACTCTCCCTAAATAACAAACAAAATTCCTTTCCAAAAACAATTATTTCCAAACCGCTTTCTTCCTGTAAAATTAATTGCAAAATTCGAAACAAAAAAGTTCTTTTAATATTTGGATCGCAGCCAAAAAAAGTCCCTTCTAAAAACAGCAATTGCAATTTTATTTAACAACACATTTTCAAAATGATACCAGAGAAAAAATATGCCATTAATATTTAGAATAAAAACAATTGTTAGAACTTTGTAATAACACGTATTCACAATGACAATGGAAAAAAAATAACACTCTTTCATTTTAAAAAGTTCAATTTAATTAACGTTTTAATTTGAAATCGCAACGGAAATAAATAAATATCTTGGAATTTTAAATAGTTCAATAATTTAATTAACGTTTCAATTCAAAATGGTTACGGTAAGAAATTAATGTCTTGGAATTTTAAATAGTTCAATAATTTAATTAACGTTTTTATTCAAAATGGCAACGGTAAGAGATAAATGTCTTGAAATGTTTTTAAACAGTTCAATAATTTTCTTAACGTTTTTATTCAAAATGGCAACGGTAAGAAATAATGTCTTAGAAATTTAAATAGTTCAATAATTTAATTAACGTTCTAATTCAAAATGGCAACGGCAAGAAAAAATATCTTGGAATTTTTTAAATAGTTCAAAAATTTAATTAACGTTTTAATTCAAAATGGCAACGGTAAGAAATAAAAGTCTTGGAATTTTAAATGGTGCAATAATTTAATTAACGTTTTAATTCAAAATGGCAACGGTAAGAAATAAAAGTCTTGGAATTTTAAATAGTGCAATAATTTAATTTACGCTTTAATTTAAAATGGCAACGGAAAGAAATAAATGTCTTGGAATTTCAAATAGTGCAATAATTTAATTAACGCTTTAATTTAAAATGGCAACGGAAAGAAATAAATGTCTTGGAATTTTAAATAGTGCAATAATTTAATTAACGCTTTAATTTAAAATGGCAACGGAAAGAAATAAATGTCTTGGAATTTTAAAAATTGCAAAGAATTTAATTAACGTTTTAATTAATATCTCAGCTAATTAACGTCGTACAATTACGCGGTTGGTCTTATTGTCTTCCTTAGAAAATTTCGAATCGAATGGTATTAAGTTTGATTCTCTACGCTCAGCGGTTTTTGAGGAGTTCAAGCTTCAGACGGACAGACAGACAGACAGACAGACAGACAGACGCGGACAGATTTTAATAGTAGTAATGACTTAACCAGTTTCACCAGTAGAAACAGCTCATTTTTGTGTGTAAGATAAACTAAAAATCTGAAAATTAATAATTTTGACTTAGTGTGTTTCACTTGTAACCCCACGATATATACACTGCAAAAAATAAGTTGATGTTTTTACTTTATAATACTGAAATCAAAGGTTTTAGTTTAAAACTGTAAAAGCGCAGTAATAAACTGTAAAACTAGCTGTTTTACAGTTTCTTACGATAGAACTAGCAATTTTACATTTAATTTCTGTAAAATTTGCAATGTTACAGTATATTTCTCTAAATTCAGCTGTATTGCACTGTAAAAACAACAGTATAGTACTGGCAACATATGTTCCAGTGTAAAACTGTAAAATGCACAGTAATTAACTAAAACAACATTCATTTTATACAGTGTAATATGCTTTTTTAATTATACTGCAATTTTCACTACAGAGTAATGTATTTGTGCGTACTATGTTTGTAACTATTTGAAACAGCGCAAAATCTCCAAAAAGTTAAGTGAAGTTCGCTTTTTTTTCTCTCTCTGTGTGCGTAAGTGTGTATATGTATGTGCGACAAACTTTTTAGTTTATGCGATTAGAGTCGTTGCACTTTTTTTTATTAAAAAATTCCATTTTTCCTAAACAAGCAAAATAATGAAACATTATTAATTTATTTATTTGTTTTTCAATGGAAAAAACTAAAATTTATTATTATTGTTTTGGTTTTCCAAAAGCAGAAAGAAGAATGTTAAAAATTTTGCACATAAATGTGCAGTTTAAAGAGAAAATGAAGTGTAAATTTCAGGGTTATTAACAAAATTATTCACGAACATATTATATTATATAATAAAATATGCGAAATTCATGTTTTATAAATCCTTGATGACATTTATGATTTGACGTGCCATATAACTACAAGAGTGTATTTACTAAGTAAGTAGTCACATTCTAAGAGACACAAAATAGCACGTTCTTCCTTTCTTTTATTTTCTTTTTTTTTTTTATACTTCATAAAATATTTGGAAGTAAATTGAAATGGGAAAAATATTTTTTGAGGCCAAATATATTTTTAATTAACTCAATAATGGTTCATCAATCTCAATTGACAGTATTCTATTAAAGAGTTTTGCTTTTTCGAGAAGTTAAGAGTTTCTTTAAAAACACATATTTATTGCTGAATGTACAATTATATTGCCGTAATATAAAAAATAAATTCGACAAGAGACGTTAAACTATATGTCTGAAAGTCAAGGTATTTTTTGCTACACGTACGTTGAAAGCTCTCAATAAAACCAAAAGAAATTGGGTATCGAACTTCTTTTCCTCAAAACTAAAGCTTTGTCAGCTCACAAAGTCCTAAATTTTTAGTGAAGAGGAACCTTAATTCAACACAGTAGCAAGCAGAATCTTTGATATATTTGTACTTCCTTCCTAAAAAAGCAAGACACAGCGTTTTCAACTGAATTTAATGCTCAAGCAAAGTTACGAAGATCTTTAGATTTTTCTTCTGACGAAGATTAGAAGAAAATGCTTCACTTTTTTCTAGGTCATCGAGAGAGTCCCTTTCAAAAACTCACTTTGTACTTAAAAGAAATGAAAATTAAGTATTGTTCAATAAAAGAGAAAACTTTGATGAAGTTTTATAAAACTTTTTAAAAAATCCTATATTATTGCAAAGCTATCTTTACAAATGATATTTGTTTTTTTTTTCCTCCGCTGCCTTCTTTTTTTTCTTGGAAACAGATTTTATCCGTATATATGTGAGTTTCATTCATTTTTTTTTGGATTCCATGCTATTTTTCCACTATACCAAGTAAGGTTTGTATGGATTTAATTAAATTTCATACTGTATTTCAAAACGAAATGTCCTGTCCGTGATGCTAAATCTTAAAGTATTTATACTTTTTTTTCTTAAAAATTCAGAAACGAAGTTTCATATTATTTTAAATCTCAAATTTATTTTTATCAGTGGAAAAAAATATTGCCAAGTAAATATCGGGCGGACATGTTCCCACCAAATACTTAGGAGTGACACTTAAATTTATATAGTTGCAATTTGCATTTTATCTTTTTAATGAAACTCATATATGATCAATGTTTGCTTCCTTTAGAATTTGTAACAGGATTTTAAAAAGAAAAAAAAAGAAAAACACTTCACTTTTCTACAAAAGGGAAGCAAAAAAGTAATCCTTTTTCACGGGTGGAAATTACTGCAGAAGGATGCGACTCCCAAAAAGTTAAGTCCCCCAACTGGAGGGGAGTCTAAATATGCCTCTACGGAGTTGACAGAGTGGCTATTGAGGTATATACAGGGTGTCCACTCCAATCGTGGACCAATAGCTAATTTCTAAACCGTTAGAGATAAGCATATAGTTTGTTTAGGAAAAAATCTCCAAATTATGAAAGGAATTTTGGGTCTATTCAATGTTTTTCAAAAAATCAAATTTTGAAAGAGTTACGAAATTTAAATTTTTATACAGCCCCCCAATCCTATCAATCATACTTAGTAAAACATTCTTGACACTGCAACGTTTAAAACTAAAAAAAATCACTCTTCCAGCACAAAAATTGACCTAGTTATGACGTTTTGAAAAATCAAGATTTTGAAAGATTTCGCATACGGTCCCTTAAGCGATCTCTCCGTGACGTCATGAAATAATGCAAAATCTTGATTTTTCAAAACGTCATAACTCGGTCAATTTTTGTGGTGGAAGAGTGATTTTTTTTTAGTTTTAAACGTTACAGTGTCAAGAATGTTTTACTAAATATGATTGATAGGACTGGGGGGCTGTATAAAAATTTAAATTTCGTAACTCTTTCAAAATTTGATTTTTTGAAAAACATTGAATAGACCCAAAATTCCTAAATAAACTATATGCTTATCTCTAGCGGTTTAGAAATTAGCTATTGGTCCACGATTGGAGTGGCTGAACACCCTGTATAATAATGCATAATAATATTGAGCAAGTATAGCAATATCCAACTCGTAATTGAAATCGTAAAAAAAAAAAATCCAAAATGTATTACCGAAAACTAGTTCACAATTTGGGGAGATTTTTGTTTTCTTAAGGATGTTCTTGATCAGCAGAATAACAGCAGACTACGTAAGGAAATCATCTCTTTTAGCAGGCATGCAACAATGTGTCAGTATGAGACAATGAACGTTTCATAAGTTCAAACGTGAAGATTTGAACACTCTTTGTAATTCGTTGTTTTTATAACATTATAGGGAGTCAAAATGAGTAACTTTTAACTTTATAAGTAAATATCAGATTTTTTTTTTCATTTAAAACATGATTTAAGTTGCTCGTTTATTTGTGCATTTATTTTATGAGCAATATTTCAAATATTCTAACGGTAAATACTTTATTAGAACTTTTATTTTTCACTTCCACTATGTTTTTTAAGGTGAAAAATCCCCCATTCCTTTTCTTTTGGAAGGTACAAATTCATTGCCAAAAATGAAAAATAATATTTTCATGAAAGTTTAATAACAAAATTATTTTTTTTCTCAGTATGTACTGTAGTTTTCATAACAAAATTCTAATTTGCTCATTTTCGAAGAAAGGTAAGTTAACTCTTTCATTTTGCCCCACGTTCCCCTGAAAACGCTTTATGCGTTAATTTTTTGTTTTACGGTACACATTACTGCAATAATTCAGCTCCTACCACCCTCTACTCGTAATGGTAATGACAACAAAAAGACAACAATCAGATAAACTTAGGGCTTTACGCTGCACTAGTTTCACTATTTATTACTTAAACACTGCAATATAAACTTAAAAAATGATGACAATTTATGATAATCGGTTGGTTTTTGAATTATAAATTAACGGAGCATAATTCATGCGTTAGTATCAAAGCCATCTCATCTCGCGATTTTTAAAGTAGTTTTTATATAATATTTTGATACTTCTTGATGAATACTGTCATGCTAAAAAAAGTTATTTGGAACGCATCGTACTTATGGAGGACAATTGCTCGGTTGAGAACCACTTGGTTGCGAATGGTTGAAAATTGCTCCCAGAAAACAATTATCTTTTACAAACACTTCAAACTGAGAATGTCTTCTGTAAAACTTCAAAGAGCTGCTTTTGTTACTAAATGCTTGGATTAAAATGTGGAAATTCAAATTTTTAATTTGGGCGATTTAAAGGTGCTGCAGCATTCATTATATCGTTTTTACGTCACAAATGCACAAGTTTTGTAAACATCCTTTGTGTCGGTATTGTGGAAAATAAGAGAATTAAATTGAGAATTTCAACACATTATAAATATTACGGTTTTATTTTTAATTTTATATGCATTCTATTTTTGTAGCAGATAAGCTTAATGATTAGGTTTTAAACAGAAAAAAAAGTATGTTTTTCTCTAGTAACGATATTTTTGTATTTTTATTAAATTCATATTTTTTTCGCTTAGCCAAAATGAATGCAAATTACATGCAAATTTTTATCTACTCATGCTTCCTCTTTGATTAATATTTACCATTGCCAATCTTCACATTTCTTACTTTTCTAAAACTATTTTGCCACCTGCGACTCTAGATTTCGATTTTCTTCAGTGTGGAAATTTTAAAGGTTTTTTTGTACTTAGTTGGACTTAGGTACATCAGTCATATGGATACATTTGTTTTCTTGTAGATTGTGCATTTTTCAGATTGCGTCAAATGTTCTTGCAAAGTACAACAACTCTTTACTTATTTTCATAATACATGTTAATTTGTTACATTGCATTTGCAATTTTTGCACGTCTTCACTTTCTGTAATTAAAATTATTTTTCTCGGTTTAATCAAATCGAGAAGCACTTATAACAAGTAAACAGCGGTAAGAATTGCAGCTATTTTAAAACGCTTTATGTTATGCAACACCTTAAAAATCTTTCAGTGATGTAACTATCAATAATGAAAATGATGCATAAAATTTAAAGCTATGAAGACGAATGAATAGATATAATTAGAGATCCGATTAAGGTTTACCACCCTCATTGATTTTTCTAATAAGTTATATATATAAACGTAGATTAAAAATTACAAACAGGAAGGCTGTCTAAGCAAAAGTGTTACAACCATAGGATTGAAATAATTTTAAAGGTATAATAGCTAAGTAACAGCCTGGAATAGTGCTAAAAAGCACGAAACTGCATTCCTTGAATGGAATAACCGAGTTAGCGGTGTATTGCATGCACTGTAAAAAATGAATATTGTTTTTACAGTATAATACACCTAATTTTATAGTAATAAACTGTAAAAATTGCTCATTTTACAGTACTAAACTGTAAAATGGCTAATTTTACTGTTTATTACCGTGAACTGTACAGTTTTAAACTGGAACCTCTGCTGCCAGTATTATAGTGTTGTTTTCACAGTATGGTACAGTTACATTTTACGGTAATAAACTAAAATTGCTAACTTTACAGTAAGAAGCTAAAATTGCTAGTTTTAGTTATTACTGAACATTTTACAGTTTTAAATTGGAAATTCGGCTGCCAGTATTATACTGAAAAAAACAACAGTTCATTTTTTCCGTGTGTTTCTGCTTGTTGCCCTGGTTAGGGGCAGTAACTTACTACTGCTTTGAACCTTATGATTGGACAACTTATTGCTTAGAAAGCGCTATGCCATCGTATCTGTAATAGTTTTATCTACATTTTTCTGTGTAACTTATGAGAAAACTTAGAATACTTTAACATATATTAGCCGAATTTCGAACTAAAAGTGCCGGAGCAAAAACAAGTGAAAAAATAATTTGATTGCAAAGTAGCATTACTGATATACATGTAATTTTCGCGGTTGCGACGTTTAACCTTGAAAAGCATCCGTTACAGTTCTTAGAGCAGATATTAGTAAATGGAGGGAGCAAATCCAATCATTGTCTTAGAAATAGCTGAAACAAAGATCTCAAGTCACAAGGTTAAAAATCGGCGTATGAGAGACACGTTTTACGTTAAACAAGAGAAAGAAACTTGATTTCTTAAAATACACTTTACTTTAAATAATGTCACGTGACTTGATATCTTTGTTTCAAGAATTGAAGACTTAACTTTATCCACTTTTATTCCTTCTCAATAATACAGTTTTTCAAAAAAAAAAATAAGGTACTTTTCTTATTTTTATAATACTTTTTAATGTAATTTTGAACTGCAAATAAATATAAATGGCAGCATCCGTTTTTGTGCATTGTTTATCGGTTGGCATATTAAAGTACTTAGTGAAAGTCAGTTGCTGGATATAACGACTAGTCATCGAAATACTGAGAAAATAACGGCTAACAAAAAGAAATAATTTTCTTAAGACTTATGGTACTAGAATAGAGCTATTATCAGTGACGCACATATGCTTAATTAATTAAAACTGATTCACGATAATCACAATGGAACACTATAGGTCATTTTCTTTATATATCACTACTGCTATATAAAAATAAAATGACTTTAATTAGTTTGTTCGTACACATGTTGTTGTACTTGTAGAATTGTATAGCACGAATAAAATACCTTACTCTAATGGGGATGTTCAGGAACTGTTGCTCTTATTTTGGAGTGTGGCTTATGATGCTGTTCTGGCATGGATTTATATGGAGGTTGTCCATGCTAATTAGAAATTAGTGTTTTTATTCAAATTGGGATTTTCGTGACGACTATTGACGTTATGGAAACAGAGATATATTAGAAACCACTGTCCCTGTTCTGGAATGTAAAAAAAATATTTACCTTATTCGAATAAGAATTTTTAAGAAATAATTATTGAGTTCAAATGGAAACTTTAGTAAGCAGATAGAAAAAAAAACCTTGCAATTTTTCGATGGTCTGCATTTTCTGTTGCTCTTAAGGTGGCTATCTTTATTTAAAAAAAAAAAAATAATTTGCGTGTTTCACCAATTTTCAGAGATCTATATTTCCCTTTCGACATTTTTTAAGCGTTTAAAGCCGAGTTAGTGCAGCTCCATGAGCTAGGTAGCTAAATTTCTCAAGAAATGAACCTGATATTTTTTCCTTCTTTACTTTTATTACTGATCATATTTAAAATAGTTTTCTTTTTAGCAGTAGCTTTTATCAATTCAAAAATAAATCAAGGTATTTACGAGTAGAGATACAGCTCATTTCAAAGAAGTGTATTTTGCTCGTTTAACAATCTTAATAGAATTTTAAGAAGCTTGTTTTCTGAGAAATGTCACTAGTCCTGGAATGTTACAGTTTTTGAAGCTCTTCGAGGAAATAATTTGAATAGGGTGTTCCTGTATTTCAAAAAAAGGAAGAAACATTGCTAGACTTCAACTGTTTCCTTTTATTAATATTCGTTAATTTATTATTATTGCTTTTCATCCATATGAATTCTTAATCTTTCTTTCCCCAATAGTTCATGGTGAAGAATAAAATGGGTCCTAAATGAAATTACGTACTTTTACGTAATGGGTAAGTTACGTACTAAATACTTTTGAATTTAACTCGTAACTTCCCACTGTTGCATTTCTGCAACATATGGTTTACTTTGTCTAAACGACTGAATATTTTTTTAATTACCTACAAATCACTTATCTGAGAAAAAAAAGATTACTGCACCGATATTTTTTTTTCTCTTGTTGACAGCACATTTCTCCAGAAATCACACCATTAATAAAAATATCTGATGACTGAAGGACTGTGTTTTTGTTATACAAAGAATCCATTATATTTATTTATTCATCGTGTTTATTGACGACATAAATTGCTAAGTACGAAATTTAAACATGTTATGTTCATTTTAAAGTAATTTTAATTTTATAATTTAAAAAGTTTGAAATAACTTTGAGTTTACTTATACGTTGCATCAAACAAAGAAAAAGAACTGATATTCAATTTAAAACAGCTAAATTTTTTTTTAATATTTTCCTTTTCATTATTACTTGAGAACTATCTGATAATTTTTTTTTATAGAAATTTGAGAAATCGCGAAGTTAAGGGTTAAAAAATGATGCAAATGTATTATATCATTTAACGCAAAGAAAGCTATCTTGATTTTGATTTTGAATTCACTAATTTTATTAAACTGAAATTATTCTATTTGAATAGCTCATGAAATTTACTATATAAAATATTTAATATTTTTAGTAAAGTATAATACTTGATTTTTTGAAAGACATTTATGTAGTTTGGCCCAAGATGTTTAGAGTTCAGGTTTATACTAGCGTTGCATCAAATTAACTCCACCAAAAAATCTTCAGTAGGAGAAAAAATAAATATTTAGTTTTTTTTTTTTTTTCTTTTTAAGCTTCATCAAAAAAAGTCAAAGTTAGCCCTCACGATGTAATGAAATATTCAGTTGTTGCACTTTTT
>JAXGGA010016614.1:0-26278 GCA_038373865.1 Uloborus plumipes | reverse complement strand
CAAATTCAAACAATTCAGTCATTGTTCAAGATTATTTTAATAATATTATTGTAAAAAATTCACTCCGTCATTTATCATACAATTTTAAATAATGTTGATATACGTATTTCTACGTTTTCAGGAATTCAATTCATTTTTGTAGACGCATGACACTAGACTCGTCATTTCGAATTTTCCCTGGAGAAGGGGAAGGGGACAAAGGGTACTCAATGTAAATCTGAAAAAAAAAAAAAAAAAGCTCTCGATGCATTGGCCAAGCTTAGTTTCCGCCAGTCTTCCTCCGTTTGTAGTGTCCTCGAGAAAGTTCAAACCTGTCCTTGTGTTGTACCATACTTATTACAAAGACATGAAGTATCAAATGAAAATAAAAGCAGGGTAAAACAGAACTGTTCACAAAACTGAACATCAAAAACTTACCGTTCACTTTTCATATCCGTTGTCCATGAGATGAAACTCGGCTGCAATCGGCTGGCGGGAAGTAGAAGGAAGGGTGTTGGCGTTTCTGTCTCCTCGCTCGGAGCGCATGCGTAGCTGCGTAGTGTTGGCTGGTGTTATCAATGGAGTGGAGCCGAAAATAGCCCTTTGATTTTATTGGAAATAACCGGTTTTGAAGAGACAGAAAATCGTTTTATGATGATTTACTTTAACTTTTTCTACTAATTTATTCGTTATTTCAATTCAAACAAAGTAATATTTTCCTTCCTGTATTTGTGGAACATTTGAGTAACAGGACTGTCTTAAACTTGAATTTTTCGGAGACTTGAATTCAAGACCAATTAACTTGGAAAAAATAAGTCACCAAATTGTCTCATTTTTAAGCACATCACTTTTAACAGTGTTTCTTTGATAAAATGTGTTTTGATGTACTTTGTACTTTTAATTTTTTTTTGAAAACAATTGAGGAATTTTTCTACGGAAGAACTGTAACAGTTACATTCTTTAAAAGGTGCGACAAAACTTTATTTATTCATTTATTTACTTTTTATGTGTCTATTTCATCTGATGAGAGAGGTATATTTTGCTTTTAAAGGTATGTTTGACATAATTTTTAGTCTTAGATAATCAAGAGAATAATGATCAGATGCTAGAATGCCGATGTCGATGTACGGGAAAGTAGGCTCGTTTAGTTCTTGACAGAACTTCTTGTTGAATACTGAAGAATTTGGTTGAAATTCAATTGTGTAAGCCAATAGTACATGAGATTATGGTTTACAAGTTTTCGTTACTGATCCAAGACTTTGGTTTTGGTACGCATAGCAATTCACTAAATCAATTTTAAAAAGTAATTCACTGGTCTTGACAAAACAATGTTTCAACAAATGTGCACGTTCACACATCAAAAAAGTTTGCATAAAGGAATGAATCCCCCACCCCCCACCACCACCACAAGGGTATGAAATTTTTGTTACGTTTTTGTCTGTGAACTATTTTAGTTCTTATATTGATTGCCATTTATACATCTAGAATATGAAAAATTACGTTAGGCATAAGTATGAAAATATTTATTCATTTTTATCTCTCAAATAAAGTATAGCTTAGATGTTGCATTTTATATAAGAAAACTAAAATTTAATTAAATTTTGGCATTCCTATACAGACCTACCTTTGATGAAGACCTTCCTTCATACGCTTTAGCACGTTCACAGCAGCTTCTACTTTTCAAAACAAAATGCTATGCCGTAAAAAAAGGAATAATGACAGCCGAATAGCTATTAAATGTTTTTATTGACAAACAGGAAAAAAAATATGCACATACACAAAATTGCGCATTGTTTCAAAGTAATAAGGACAAAACATCTCCATTCAAATTTTAATATTTTATAGTTTGATGAGATAGAGAGAGCCACAATTAATTGTTACGAAACATTCCATGGCAGAAACTGTTGGACAAAGCAAATAACTTGGTTATTCCTACTTTGAGTTAAAACTGAAAGAAAACTGTAAGCACTTAAAAAAAAATAAAAATACAAATGACACTTGGAATATTGATAAAATTAAAAAGAAAAATACTGAGATTTTAATTCTAAAATTTAGAAATTATATAAAATCATTGAAGTATAACAAATCAAGATAATTGCAGAAATAAGCAATGTATTAGAACAACAGCTGTAAGATCTTTCCAAGTACAATAAATAGTCAAAAAAATTTAAATAAAACATTTCTTTTCTCTGGTTATTGCTTTTAAGAACAATTAAGTAAACTTTTGAGTTTAGAAAATGAGATTAATCAGCATATTGATAGATTGATATTATACAAAGCATGCATTTTGCTAATTTATGATAATTGAATCATAAGGAATACTTACCTTACTTGCTTGAGTAGGATACAAAATTTAAACAGAAGAGACTTCACAGAGAAGGAACATAAAAGAGAAACTACATCAATTTAATTAGTCCCCCTTAAATGTTCTTCTCTGTATTTTTCGCCAGTCTTTCGTTCTTTTAATTACTAAAACAAATAAATATTTTCATATGAATCTTTTTTTTTTTAAATTATAATTTTAAGACTAGCACAGTACCGAATACTTGGTATACTAGATACCACGGGCGTCGTTGGCGGGGGGGACGAGGGGGACATGTCCCCCCCAATATTTTGAACTGAGGAAAAGTTCCTCTCAATATTTTGGAATTCTTACACTTGAGGGAAAAAAAAAGGTCAGAGCTAGGTATCATTTGGGTATCAAAATTAAATTAGAATCACAGCCCGAACTAAAATTATAAAAACTTCCGTCTCTATATTGCACTTGATAAACCATCTGTGAATTAATCAGTTTCATACTGTGGGCTTTTTGCGTTTTATGCCATCCTTACCAGAGCAATTATTTTTCTTCTAGTAACAAAACTCGTTAAAACGTGGAAATAAGAAGATCCAATCCCTCCATTCAACAATTGACACTTTCCCGTTTTTCGACCACCCACCTACTCGACGGGGCATTGGAAATAATAAATAGACCTTGGGGTTTGTATTCTTGAACCAAACAGAAAAAAAGTCCCCCTCAAGATTTTCATTCAATATATTACAACGCCGAATATACAACACTAGAAAAGTGTGGATATCATCTTTTGCAAAAACAAATTATATTAGAATTAGCTCCCTCGAGAACGTGGCTTAAAAATTAGGAAACGTGACAGCTTGCTATATAAGAAATAAATTTCCTTTTGTGCACTTTTCCCCATTTCAAACACTTCTCATGATTCTGTCCCAGATAAGACCACCCTCTTTTATTGCACTCTTCTTAACGAGGAAAGAAAACACTGTCCAGCTGCATTACAATGGGCACTAAAAAATCCCTCTCTGATCATCCGTAGACCCCCCAGAGAGGAAGGGGCTTCAAGAGGGGCACTAATGTGTCCACGTGTCTAGCGACATGGTGTGAGCAAGAATTTTTTTTTTTTTTTTGAAGAACTGCTAGAGAAGGATCTTCCTTCGTGAAAAGCGAATCCTTTCATAAAGCATAGTGCATCGGTCCAGTACGGCACTAAAGAGTATCATATTTGGAGGAAAGATATCATGTAAGTTTTACTCATTTTATTGTTTTTGTTATAACATAAAAAAGATAATACAAAATTTCTTGTTTACTTCATATACCTTTAACGGTAAGAGCAGGGCCGCCGTTTGGGGGGGGGGGGATACTGGACCTTTAGTACCGGGGCCCGGAGCTTTGGGTGGCCCGTAAGGTTATGAACATGTTTTTCCCATTTTAGTGTCAATAATTTCATCAAAAAAAAAAAAAAATCTCGCTTTCCATTGCCGATTCTCAATATGAAACAATTGCTAGTACAAACACTAATGAATGAAACACGCTTGCGCAAAGGAAATTGCATCGCTTTTTAAAATCATCTGGCGACACAAATAACGTGAAAATAAAATCAGGTGCACACTTTCGTAACTAAAAAAAAAAAAAAGTATTTCAAAAAAAAAAAAACATTTTTTTTCGCTTTTTTTTTTACAATTGCAAATGCGCTGAAAGGACAGCATAAAAAGATGCAATTTGAGGGGGGAGAGGGGTGCATGGGGGCCCGGCATTAAAATTGGTACCGGCCCCCATCGCTGGTAACGGCGGCCCTGGGTGAGAGTGAGCACGGAGCGATTTTTAAGACATCAGTATCACAAATTGCTTATGCATAGAAGGAAATACTAATGTGCCCACAAGGGCGAATCTAGGAATTTTCAAGGGAAGGGCAATTGGTCTTTATAACTTACTTTTATTATGTATACTGGTTCACAAATATTAATCACAAACATTTCGGACTTGAATTCCGAAATATTTCTGGGGGAGAGGCCCAAACCTTCTTCCCCCAACATTTAAAACTTGTCCAAAAAGTTTTTTTGAGTTTCAGCATCGTGAGAGAAAAACTACCGGTGGAGAGGTCCTCAAAAAAGGGGGCGATCGCCTCCATCGCCCCTCCCTTGTATCCGTCCTTGTGTGCCCTTTAATGATACTCCCCTAACATATGTAGACTTTACATAGAGTTTTATACTAAACTGATTTTTAGCTGAAATGCTTATTCGTATTTATTTACAATGAACATTACAAGATATTTGATTGGAATATTTTCGATGAGTATATACTAATCAGTATTAAGATCCTTATTTTTTTATCGAAGTAATTTAAATTTTTGAGCAAGTTAAATAATACACAACTAGAGAAAATTACCTGTATTTTTGTGTTTGCTTACTAATTTTTCTTATTTTTGCAGTTACTAATTGATATACATTTTTATGAAATTTGAGTTGCAAAGAAAATGTTCAATATTAGCAATATTAGCAATTTTTATTCTAAGTTATTATTTCATCACTTAAAAGATAAAACAGAATATTTTTCACGTAAACTGTTTCTTAGTTATTTGAAAATATAATTCTAAGGCTTGTTTAGTTGAGTATTATTTGGATAACTAAATTCTTTTTAAAAAGTTGGGACCGACAAAATATTTTATCACTGCATTTCCATGAAAATTTGTAAAAAGAACTGAATTATCATTTAAAAAAGCAAGTCACTATTCATACAAATTATTTTTAATTGAAATTTTCAAACCTAGTTTTTAACTGAGACATATAAATTTCAAAATGGAACTTTCAAAATTAGGTGAAAGCATCGTTCTTAGCATAGGCACAATTGAAGCAAAACAAATGCTTTTATGAAGGAGAGGGTAAGAAACAATAATAAAAATTAATTAAATAAAAAAAATAATATTAGAAAGATTTCTCACATATTGTTGAAGATCAAAATGCTAGATTATTATTATAAAGGGTATTTTTTTCCTGGCATATTACACTGCATATTAAGAAGTTAGAACTTTTTAGACAGTCTTCTCCCTGAAAACTTATATTTAATCGTTTTTATTAGCCTACTTTCCCGTTAAAAACAAAAGAAAGACGAAAAAAGTATTAAAAGTAGCTTAATACATCTAAAAAATATCGCCAAGTCCAAAAAATATCGCCAAGTTAAAAAAAATATCGCCAAGTCCAAAAAATATCGCCAAGTTAAAAAAATAAAAAGGTAAAATGAATATCGAAAAATTAAAAATTTGAAAGTAGGGTATTGAGATGGGGAATTTGTGTGTCTGTCTGTCGGTCGGTCTGTCTGTCCCCCCCTAATAACTTTTGAATGAACATTCCGATTTGGACAAACTTTTTTTTGTTGGAAAGATCTCGCCGAGTACAGCTCATTCCCATATTTGATTTTTCGATTTGAACAATTTTTGGTTCAACTTTGAACCGTTCAAACAACCTGTCCCGCGATGCTAACTTTTGAGTGAACAGTCCGATTTGAACAAACTTTTTTTTGTTCGAAAGATCTTATCACGGATACTTCATTCCCGTATTTACATTTCCGATTTGAACAATTTTTTGTTCAACATTGAACCGCTCAAGCAAGCTGTCACCCCTAATAACTTTTGAGTGAACAGTCCGATTTAAAAAAACTTTTTTTTTTGTTCGAAGGATCTCAGCAAGGATACTTCATTACCGTATTTAAATTTTCAATTTGAACATTTTTTCGTTCAACATTGAACCGTTCAAGCAACCTTTCCCCACCTAATAACTTCTTAGTGAACCATCCGAATGGAATAAACTTTTTTTGTTGAAAAGATCTCGGAGAGTACAGCTCATTCCATATTTGATTTTTCGATTTAAACAATTTTTGGTTCAACTTTGAACCGTTCAAACAACCTGTCCCGCGATGCTTTCAGAAAAAAAATTTAACATTAGCGCCTACGGGGAATTTAAGTTGAATGTTGATCTTGAACTGAAAGTCGGATTTCCTTCAAACTAACTTTGTAAGAAAATGGTTTTGATAAATAATGTTTGTAAAGTACTTTTCTGAATAATCTTCTGTGAGGACTCTGATTCCGACTCCGACTCCGCAAACATGGCGGAAATGCAGGCTCAGAAAAAAAAAAATGACTGACTGTGCAGACGATTTTTTTTTATTTATTCATTTGTTTTATTTTATTTATTTATTTATTATTATTATTGGCAGACGATTTTTTTTGTAATAAAAATGTTTCATTCACAAGGGCATTTTATTCTTGATTCATATTTAACAACTGGCAACGGATTAAAAGTGAAATTCGACACATTTTATCAACGGACGAGTTTTTTTTTTTCTTTTTTTCTTTGTTTGATAAAATGTGTTTTGATGTGCTTTGTGCTTTTATTTATTTATTTTTTTTATTTTTTTTGAAAACGATTGAGGATTTTTTCTACGGAAGAACTGTAACAGTTAAATTCTTTAAAAGGTGCGACAAAACTTTATTTATTCGTTTATTTACTTTTTACGTGTCTATTTCATCTGATGAGAGGGGTATATTTTGCTTTTAGAAATCAGCTTTAAGTGCTAAAAAGGTATGTTTGACATAATTTTCAGTCTCAGATAATCAAGAGAATAATGATCAGATGCTAGACAGGCCCGTCATTTAGGGGGGGGGGGGTCAATTGCCCCCCCCTGGCTTTGAGAAATCAATGTATTTACATATAAGTGGGCGTGGTGTTTTATGTTTTACGATGAAATTGCATTGTGTTTAGACCCTTTGCCCCCCCCCCCCTGGAAAAACTTGAAATGAAGTCCCTGATGCTAGAATGCCGATGTCGATGTACGGGAAAGTAGGCTCGTTTAGTTCTTGACAGAACTTCTTGTTTATTTTAATGAATTAAGTTCCATGTACAGGTACGAAAACGTTTGAGATAAAAATTTAAAACGGACAACGTGTTTAGTAATAGGCAACTGCTTTATTGTTTAACATAAACATAAAAAAAAGACTTCAGCAATAATATGTGGATTTAGATAAAAACCAAACTTGGTAAAAGAACTTCCCATTATGTTGTTTAATCATTAAAAAAAAATAGACAACAAATTACACTGTGTAAGTGGAAAAGTTCTTTAAGATATTTTTAAACCATAAAGTTAAACAAAACAAGAAGTTCCGTCAAGAACTAAACGAGCCTACTTTTCCGTACATCGACATCAGTATTCTAGCATCTAATCAATGTTCTTTTAATTATCTGAGACGACAAATTATGTCAAACGCACCTTTTTAGCACATAAAGCTGAATTCTAAAAACCAAATATGCAGATTTCATCTGATGAACTAGGCACTTCAAAAGTAAACAATTCGGACAGTTCACTTAAAAGTTATTAGGTGAGGAAAGGTTGTTTGAATGGTTCAATGTTGAACAAAAAACTGTTCAAATTGAAAATTTAAATATGGCAATGAAGTATCCTTGCCGAGATCTTTCGAACAAAAAAAAATTTTGTTTAAATAGGACTGTTCACTCAAAACTTATTAGGGGTGTCAGCTTGTTTGAACGGTTCAATGTTTAATGAAAAATTGTTTAATTTGGAAATTTAAGTACGAGAATGAAGTATCCTTGACAAGATCTTTCGAACAAAAAAAAAATTGTTCAAATCGGACTGTTCACTAAAAAGTTAATATCGCAGGACAGGTTGTTTGAACGGCTCAAAGTTGAACCAAAAATTGTTCAAATCGAAAAATCAAATTTGATAATGAGCTGTACTCGCCGAGATCTTTCCAACAAAAAAATTTTCGTTCAAATGGGAATGTTAATTCAAAAGTTATTAGGGGGGGCACACCGACACACAAATTCCCCATCTCAAAACCCTACTTTCCAAATTTTAAGTTTTCGATTTTATTTTAATGTTTTTTTATTTCTGTTTGACTTTTTTTTGGACCTGGTGATAATTTTATGATGCATTAAACTGCTTTTAATGCTTTTTTCGTTTTTTTTTTTTCTTTTTAACGAGAGAGCATTTTAAAAAGGCAACAGATAAATCACAATACTAAGTCATAGCTTGAATTTTGCTTAACTTAAAATGTATGAACAGAAATGTTTGCATGTTCGTTGAAAATTGCGACAGGTTACATAACTCATTTTATTAAAAAATAAATAACCATAAAAAAAAAGAGAGCTTGCACCTTTTTTTTTTTTTTTTTTGTTTTTGCTACTTTGGCTTCTAGTTTGATTTTTTATTTTTCTGAATCTTGCATCAAAATGGCTTTTTTTTTTTTTTTTTTTTTTAGCGCTAAAACTGTAATTTTCCTGCTTCAGCCTGCTTCAAGACGTGTTTTTTTTTCTCCAGTAGGCTTCAAAATAATTATTTTTCCTCTCCAAAACAAAATTTTAGCTGCTCTGAAATTGTATCCATCGTATCCCACCCCTTATATAGTTCAAATAAAAAAGACTTGAGTAATGAGTATATGATAGTAAATTATAGAGGCCGTCAACATTTACAATTGCAATTTTCAATGAAACTATCTCATAGATTATCATAGAAGTGAAGAAAAATGCGTATGCAGGCGAACTATGCTTTTTTTAGAAAGACACGGTAAAAGAGATTAGGGGAGGGGGTTTAAATAATTGCAATGAAAAGGCACGCTAGCATTTAAAAGTGTAAAGGTAAATGATAGGAGTTCAAGCGAGATATAGTAAATAATACACAAATATCAGCATCGTAGTGCAAGATGGCAATAGTACATATTCAATATTATAATAATTCTGCATGAAACTAATAGGTAAAATCTGAAATAGCATAATCCTCCCTAATAGCGAACACCTCCCAATAACGGACAAAACTTCCTGTTCTGTTATTCGGAGGTTTTACTGTAATTCTCAATACTCGCATCAAAGCGATCACTCGTAAAGTGTCTGCTGTGTTGTGAAAATTTCGGTATCTACTCGATTCGGAAAACTCCAAAACCCAGAACTGTATTAGTCCCGTTTGCTGCCCGATTTCAAGCCACATGCAGAACATACTTTTAACTGTGAAGTAAAAAAATAGAGAAAATAGAATTCTCTCTTAAAAAACTTAAAAAAAAAAAAAAAAAAAACATCGGCCTTGCATCGGCATTTAGATATTTTTGAGGCCGATTGGCCGATGTTTTTTCCATGTTAGCATCGGCGGCCGATGCCGATGGCCGATGGAAAAAATTCCAACCATCGGCGCCGATGCATCGGCTTGGCCGATGCATCGGTCTAGCCTTATAAGAAACAATAATAAAAATTAATTAAATAAAAAAAAATAATATTAGAAAAATTTCTCACATATTGTTGAAGATCAAAATGCTAGATGAATAATTATAAAGGGAATTTTTTTTCCTGACATATTACACTGCATATTAAGAAGTCAGAACTTTTTAGACAGTCTTCTGCCTGAAAACTTATATTTAATCGTTTTTAAGTATTTGTTTTTATCAAAAGTAAAAATTATGACGTGATAAAGGTAAAGCAGGATGAAAAACATTAATTTTTCTTCAAGCACTAAATTAAGCTTTTGCATTGTTATTGATCAAATGCATGAATTTTGAATACTGTAACGTGAGCATAAAATGTGAGATGTGGGAGTATAACTTTTTTTTTTTTGTTTGTTTATTTATTTTGCTGCTTCAGCTTGAATAAACATATCTCTCATTAAAAAAGGAGGCGTCTCCCTTCCCCTCTCTGTCTTTTGTCAGCAACGTTTAAGATCGTCCTATATTTCGTTCTAAAGGGCTTAAACTTTTGTTTCCGAAGGAGAGTTCTTAAAAATTCCTGCCGTAACATCATTGAAAGTCAACTGAAATAACGCTTTTCGAATATTTGTCTGTCCTCTTAAAATGATCAAAGATGACCCTTCAATTTTGAAAAAGTTCAAGGGTGGGCCCTAAATCTCCACTCTCCTAACATCTACGCAGATAGTCTAAAACTGCGTTTTTAAAGTTACATTTTCAAAAACAGTTCCGGGAGAATTCCGGACCTCCCTTTCCCTAAAACAATCAGATATGATCTATACTTGTGTTTTGAAATTTCAATATCCAAAAATATAAAGAGAAGCGCCTCTTTCAACTACTACCATGGCCAAAAATTGTTTAGAATACTGTTACAAATCTTGTAAATAGTTGTTGTTTTTCCTGCCTTGCATCATTTTCATTAGTTTTGGTTTTATCTGACGTCATGTTGCAAAAGTATCTGAAGATATCACCTTTATCACTAGTATACCGGCCCTGTAACACTTTGTAGTTTTTACACTTGCCCTAACTTTAATAAGCGTGAAGACATTTTCGCGTGGTTTTTTTCTTATCGCTAGAATTTGTGAATGGATTACGTAATGTTAGAAATGAAACAAAATATTCCAGGTTTTTCTCGAATATTGTGGACATTTCTTTCCGTGTATAAATAGCTGGCCTTGAACACAAGTCAGTCAGTTGTTTTCAGATTTGATCTGGTGACTCGTTTTCGTTCGCTTGGCGAATGGTTGTTTTGCTTTTGTAATTGCTTAATTACTGTTCACGTTTGATACGTGGTGCTGAGTTACTGTTGAGAGTACAGTGTACTGTTTTGCTACCTAATTGCTGGATGTTTAGCAATTGTTTCCTGCTCATATTGTAAATAGTGTAAATACTTGTAAATAAATTTATAGTTACTTCCTCAAGATTGGAATGCTCATTTGAAGAAAGTTGAAGGTGCTACGGACTCGTTACAATTTTGGCGCCCAACGTGGGGCATCTTCAAGGACTTTCTTGGAATTACCTGTGAACTTGGACTTTTCTTCCTAAGGACTTTTTGACTTCGGAATTTTATGGTAATTACTCGAGCAATGGATGAACAACTGAAACAACTCCTGGATGCGATCAACGCTGTTAAAAATGACATGGCCGCTAATCAAGAACAATTAAAAAATGATCTGGCTATTAATCAAGAACAATTAAAAAATGATCTGGCTACTAATCAAGAGCAAATAAAGAATGATATGGCGACTCTGGCTACTAATCAAGAACAATTAAAGAGTGATTTGACATCGAGCATAACTTCAAGCCAAGAAGAAATTAAGAGTGATCTAACGTCAATGAAAAGTTTGGTGGAAACTAAATTTATCAACATGGAAAATAAAGTGGAGGCTCTAGAAGATCGAATCACCACAGTAGAAAATCACGTGGAAAAGAAAATTAAAGAACTTGAATCGAAGTTATCAGCATCCTCCAACACCTCAAGTGACTGTGTAGCTGCAGCTGGAACTTCTCGTCCATCCATCAAACTGGCCACGTTTGACGGGAAGACCTCGTGGAATATTTACAAGAAGCAGTTCCTCATCGTTGCAGAAGCAAACTCTTGGGACTCTTCCACGAAAGCCTGTCACCTTGCAGCCTCGCTACGAGGGGATGCAGCTGACATACTATAGACCTTCCCAGAGGACAAGCACCGTGACTTCGAAGCTTTATCATCAGCCTTGGAGCTTCGCTTTGGCGAAGCATGCCAAAAAGAATTCAGCCAACTTCAGCTCAAATCCCGACTCCAGAGGGCTGGAGAGACTTTGCAAGTTTTTGCAGCAGACATTGAGAGGCTTTCCCATCTCGCCTTCTCGGACTGTCCTTCGGGTGTTCGCGATAGCCTGGCCCTGAACTACTTCACAGATGGAGTGCGAAATCCAGAACTTCAGACGGCTCTCCGGATGGCGGACATTAAAGATCTTAAATCCGGTCTGGTCTACGCAATGAAGTTCGAGGCTGCACAGCAAACATCCCGCAAGGATCGCCATTCAATCAGGGGTGTGGAAGTGAGTGCCCAGGATTCGATCTCAACTCGTCTCTCGGAAATTGAGCGACAAATCAAAGAAATGTCGGGGACCCTAAAGAAGACTCACAAAGACCAAAGTAGACAACCACTGAAGTGCTGGAAATGTGGAGGTGAGGGCCACGTACGAAGGAACTGCGAAGCCCGCCAAGAAACAAGAGGGAAGAGCACCTCTCCCTCTCCAGCTCAGGAAAACTAAGCAATGGCAATCTCGAGGGGCGGAGGTCGCCAAATTGGAATGAGCCCCATCCCAAAGTTTTCCAGATTTCCTCAAGAAGTGGCGGCTGCAACGGACTCTTCATTTACGCATATGTGAATGGGTTTCCCTGCGAAATGATTGTGGACACAGGAGCCAACGTTACCATTATTAAGACTGATGTGGCTCGTCAATTTGGACTCAAGATCTTATGGACGCCGCCCTGCGTTACTCTCCAAACTGTGACAGGTGACAAAATCGAGATTGAAGGAAAAGTGAACTTAGAAATAATGTTCGGGAGTGCCACTTACCATCACACGGCATTCGTCGCTGACATTACAGATCCCTTCATTCTCGGACTGGACTTTTTGAGAAAATTTGATTTTTCTATCGACTTTAAAAATAATGAGCTGCACTCGATGAGGGAAGACATAGCAATTTTCAATGCTGAAAATAACTTAAAATCCGCTCATCAAATAATAGCCCAAACAGATTTATTGATTCCCCCAAGATCAGAAATACTAATACCTGGCTCCATCAAGGAAAACAACAGCTTTAAATTCGGCCTAATTGAATATCCTAACCAGAGTAATAGCCCAAAAGGAGTACTAGTGGCATCTACGCTTGTGGACCTTTCAAGGAATGCAGTTCCTGTGAGAGTCGCCAATGTAAGTGAAAGACCGAGGAATATCAAGAAAGGAGAAGTGTTGGCAACTTGTACTCCCGTAAACTGCATCATCAGAAGAATTGATTCCTTCGAGACTGTGTCTTCCGAATCCTTGACTTCGAAATTAATTGGGAGTGCAGCATTATCGAAGGATCAAAGATACGCTGCGGAAAAATTGGTGGACGACTTCAAGCAGGTGTTTTCATCTACACCCGAAGATGTTGGTCGCACGAGTTTAGCGCAGCATAGGATCGACACTGGAGATCATCCCCCTATCAAGCAGCATCCAAGACGACTACCGTTCGCCAAGAAGGAAGAGGTTGAGATCCTCGTAAAAGAGATGCAGGAGAATGACGTCATCGAACCCTCATCCAGTCCTTGGGCATCCCCTATCGTCTTGGTCCGAAAGAAAGACGGCTCCACCAGATTTTGTGTTGATTACCGACGCCTGAATGACATCACCAAGAAGGACAGTTACCCTCTTCCACGGATCGATGACACTCTGGACACCCTTTCCGGACACAAGTGGTTTTCGACCCTGGATTTAAAGAGCGGCTACTGGCAGGTGGAGATACACCCCGACGACCGAGAGAAGACGGCGTTTACAACCGGACAAGGCTTGTGGCAGTTTAAAGTGATGCCGTTCGGCCTCTGCAATGCACCAGCCACGTTCGAGCGTCTTATGGAATCAGTGCTACGAGGACTCTCTTATGAATCCTGTCTTGTCTACTTGGACGACATCATCATCATAGGACGCAGTTTTGAGGAACATTTGGTTAATCTTAGGAAGGTGCTGCAAAAGCTTAAGGAAGCCAACCTGAAGTTAAGCCCGTCCAAATGTAATTTGTTCCGCCGTGAGGTGAACTACCTTGGTCACATTATCTCTTCAGAGGGTGTACGAACAGATCCAGATAAGGTATCAGCAGTCAAGAATTGGAGCCGCCCCGAAAATGTCCATCAGCTGCGAAGTTTCCTGGGGCTCTGCACGTACTACAGGAAGTTTGTGAAGGGTTTTTCCAACATTGCACGACCTTTGCATAAGCTGACGGAGAGCAAACAAAAATTTGAATGGTCCAAAGAATGCGAGGATGCATTTCTACAGCTGAAGGAGGCTTTAACATCAACGCCTATTCTCTCTTATCCTCAGCCTGAAAAATCCTTCATACTTGACACTGATGCGAGCCACGAGAGCGTTGGAGCTGTTTTATCTCAAGAAATAGACGGTAACGAACATGTCATCGCCTACTGGAGCAAATGCTTATCCAAGTCGGAGCGAAATTATTGTGTCACGAGAAAGGAATTGCTCGCCATAGTTAAAGCTGTAGAACATTTCCATCATTACCTCTACGGCCGTAAATTCCTGCTCCGGACCGATCATGCCTCTTTAACTTGGCTTTTGAATTTCAAGAATCCAGAGGGCCAGGTAGCCAGGTGGATACAGCGGCTCCAGGAATATGACATCGAGATTAAGCACCGAAAAGGTTTGTCACACGGTAATGCTGACGCATTATCAAGAAGACCTTGTTCCGAGAACTGCCATTATTGCTCCCGAATAGAGAAACAGTACGGGACGACAATCCCTACTGCCTGTCAAGTTACTGCTACTTCATCATCTTCAGATCCTGATCCATGGAGTGACGACCAAGTAAGAAAAGATCAGCTTGAAGACCCAGACCTAAAGCCTATCATAGAGTTAATGGAAAAGGGCAGTCGGCGACCTAGTTGGCAAGACGTTTCTCTCTACAGTCCTGCAACGAAAAGATACTGGGCTCTATGGAAATCTCTCCAGTTGCGAAATGGCGTCCTGTATCGGAAATGGGAATCTGACGATGGCAAAGCATTTAAATGGCAGTTACTCCTTCCCAGATCAAGAATTCCAGACGTTCTAAAGGAATTGCACAGTAGTCCGACTGGAGGACACTTTGGTATCTTGAAAACCCTCCACAAGGTTCGGGAGCGCTTCTTCTGGAGCAAGGCGAAGGATGACGTAGAGAAGTGGTGTCATTCTTGTGACGCCTGTGCTGCCCGTAAAGGACCGAAGAGAAGAAGCCGCGGGAATCTACATCTTTACAATGTAGGAGCTCCTTTCGAACGAATCGGGATCGACATTCTTGGTCCTCTACCGAAAACTACTGATGGGAACAAATACATCCTAGTTTCCATTGACTATTTTACCAAGTGGCCCGAAGCATATTCCATTCCGGATCAAGAAGCTACCACTGTAGCAGAGACTCTAGTCCAGCATTGGATCTCGAGATATGGGACACCTTTGCAGATCCACTCCGATCAGGGGAGAAACTTCATCTCTGCTGTGTTTAAGGGCCTATGTAAAATCCTCAAAATTGAGAAAACTCGAACGACACCACTACACCCACAATCGGACGGCATGGTGGAGAGATTCAACAGGACAATCCTTAATAATCTCTCGCTTATGGTCTCCAAAAATCAACAGGATTGGGACAAGAAACTTCCTCTGTTCCTGCTGGCCTACCGCAGTGCTGTCCACGAGACCACCGGATATTCCCCATCACAGATGCTCTTCGGCCGAGAGCTTCGGCTACCTTGTGATCTCGTCTTCGGTCTCCCTCCAGATGCGCCTTCATCGCCTGAGGAATACGTCCAGGATCTCCAGGCCCGGTTGGAGGACGTTCATCACTTCGCACGGGAGCGAATCAACTTCGCGACGGAGAAGATGAAGACCCGATACGACACAAGGTCCACTAATCATGACTTTCAAGAAGGTGACAAAGTATGGCTATGGAATCCCATCCGACGTAAAGGTCTGTCACCCAAATTGCAGTCGCATTGGGATGGACCCTACACAGTCCTTCACCGGCTGAACGACGTCGTAGTGAGGATCCAGAAGTCATCACATTCAAAACCTAGGGTTGTACATTATGATCGGCTAGCCCCATACTATGGCCATAGTTCGTAAAATAAATCTAAAGCTACCATGGTAATTTGTTTGTAAATTTTGTAAATAACTTTTGCCTTTAATTGTTTGTAATATTACTTTATCAATGTTATTATTTCTTTCATGTTCTCATTGTTATTGTTTATCATGTTTATGATTGGTCATCATGTAATGTGTGTATCTGTAAGTTTTCCCTTGCTTCCTTTCTGGGGATTGTACTGCCCGGGACGTGCAGTCCTTGGGAAGGGGACAATGTTACAAATCTTGTAAATAGTTGTTGTTTTTCCTGCCTTGCATCATTTTCATTAGTTTTGGTTTTATCTGACGTCATGTTGCAAAAGTATCTGAAGATATCACCTTTATCACTAGTATACCGGCCCTGTAACACTTTGTAGTTTTTACACTTGCCCTAACTTTAATAAGCGTGAAGACATTTTCGCGTGGTTTTTTTCTTATCGCTAGAATTTGTGAATGGATTACGTAATGTTAGGAATGAAACAAAATATTCCAGGTTTTTCTCGAATATTGTGGACATTTCTTTCCGTGTATAAATAGCTGGCCTTGAACACAAGTCAGTCAGTTGTTTTCAGATTTGATCTGGTGACTCGTTTTCGTTCGCTTGGCGAATGGTTGTTTTGCTTTTGTAATTCCTTAATTACTGTTCACGTTTGATACGTGGTGCTGAGTTACTGTTGAGAGTACAGTGTACTGTTTTGCTACCTAATTGCTGGATGTTTAGCAATTGTTTCCTGCTCATATTGTAAATAGTGTAAATACTTGTAAATAAATTTATAGTTACTTCCTCAAGATTGGAATGCTCATTTGAAGAAAGTTGAAGGTGCTACGGACTCGTTACAATACATTTTTCAGAGATAATTTTCTGAAAAGAGGGAACTCGAATCTCTAATCTGCGTATTATCTGCAAAGATAGTCTAAAATTGCGTTTTTAGCAATACAATTTCGAAAAAATCCCAGATCCCCTCTTTCCATAGCACAATCAGAGTTGATAATGGAGTTTTTAACGTTTCGATATCGAAAAATGGACGGATGAGCGCACTCGAACCTATTCTCCCATAACATTACCAAAGATCGTTTAAAATGCATTTTTAAGACCACAAATTCCAAAAAATATCCGGGGGAGAAACCACCGTACCTCCTTACTTCTGGGTAAATAATATACTTACGATTAGGAACACATTCTCAACTCTCTGATCTAGTTATGACTTCCCTCTTAGAAAATATGTTGGACCCATTCTTTTTTCCCTCTGTTTGAAATTAATGAGGGGTCGGCAATTTCATACCCCCTCCCCAATTTTTTCTCCCCGCTACGGGTCAGAATATTAACTCCTTGTGGTCCTCATTTGAAAATTGCAATGTTCATTGGTCTTTACAAAGGCTAAACATATTTTTAAAAAACATGAATTTTTCCTAGTATTTCTATTTTTCCAAAGTCCCCCCCAATGTTCAGCAGGCAGCGACGCCCATGCTAGATACTCATAAGTATGGCACTGGTTAAAACATGGCTGACACTCGGTACATGGCCAACTACTCGCCTAAAGTGCTTCTCGATATTTCACTAGCGAAAACTATAGGTACATCAAATACAGTAGACACTTGAAAATTTGAACGGGCTGAAAATGAATAACTGCTGATTCGAACTACATTTCCGATACCTGCCTCATGGTTTGTAAGGCATTTTTCTTCGAATGAGACGAACTATGATTAAGATCAACAGGTTATAAAGGTCCCTTAGAATTTGTATCAATGCTAAAATATTGGCGAACGGAAAATTCTCTGAAATTTAAACTTTGAAAAAAAAATACATATGGGCGATTCTCTGTAAACTCTAAATTGGCTGTCCGGACCAAGTATTTTAAAAATAATAAAGTGTAATAAAGTAATTATTGCTCTTAATACAAGTAAAGCATTGATAATTTGTAACCTAACTGTATTTGGAGCGATAACAATTTTTTTTTTTCTAGAAATTATCTAAGCACCAAAAACAGTCTCTTGGCTGTCCCAAACCTATATTGTCAACACGTAAAGGCAATATTTCAAAAAACCTATTAACACTACCGTATATACTCGCGTATAAGTCGAGAAGTTTAGTCCAAAAAATGAAATTGAAAGTTAGGGGGTCAACTTATTAGCGGGGCAGAATTTCCGAAAATTTTTCTTGAACAACTTTTAGAAAAAACACACTCAAAAACAAGAAGATTTTTTTTGATTCAGTCCAACTATTTTAAACAAACGCTAAAGAAGTAAATACTCATACATTCTACTGTATTTTTGCATGGTTTGATTGTGGAATAAATAATTACAATAAACGACCGACGGCGCTTAATATGTATAGTCTTGAGCAAAAGAGAACCAGAGGGGACATGATTCAGTTACTAAATTTATTAAAATGAATGATGTTACAGGGTTAGATCTTTGCACAGAAAGCAGGACAAGGGGTCATTGTTTTAAGCTGTTTAAATCTCAGGCTAATCTGGAAATTGGAAAAAATTACTATTTTAGCAGGGTAGTGGGAACTTGGAACAGTTTACCGGAAGAGGCGGTGAGGAGCAATGGAGTAGATAGCTTCAAGAGGGCCATTGATCTTCATTGGGGTCTTTAATTTGACCAGGACCAGCCTAGAGCCTGCTGCTGGTCGCCACATTTGTATTTGAATTGCCGTATTCGCGAATTTTCCGATTGATGGTGTTTATCCTCTTGAAACAGAAAAGCAATACGGTTACTTCGCAAAATTTTGTTGATAATAATGCAAAATAAAAGCAACAAATATCAAAAATTGTAGCCGCAAAATCGAACCCTTTCGAAAACCGCGATCGTAACATCGAACCCTTTACAAAAATCGCGATCGCAAAAATAAACCCTTTTTGTGAAAAAGAATAACATTCGTGATATTTTCAACACAAGAATGCTCACTGCATTTCATTTTCCTTCTTTTCAAAACATTTATATCCAAACATCGCGGTAAAACGTTCCCGGATCGGTCCCGTTTTACAAAAATCAAGATCGCAAAAATGAAACCTTTTCATGAAAAAGAATAACAATCGTGCTGTTTTTAACGCAAGAATGTTCAGTGCATTTCAATTTCCTTCTTTTCAAAACATTTATATTTAAAAATCGAGGCAAAACGTTCTCGATCGTTTCAGAAAGTGTGGTCTCGACTTATACGAGGGTTTCCAATTTTTCCCGATTTTCCTTCAAAAAGTAGGGGGGTCGACTTATACGCGAGATCGACCTATACGCGAGTATATACGGTACATAAATTTGGTGATTAGCATATAAAAATAGAATAATAAGAAACGAATGACAGTACACATCTCACTAGTGTAAATGATTAGATACATATAACGAGTTGCACAAATTTCAGCATTGGGTCACTTGGTTTATCACCATCCCACTACATTTTAAATTGTTACATAAATCCCAAGAGCAAACACAATTCAAAGAGATACAAGATTCTAAATCTCTGATGTTTACTCATAGAGAAAAGAAACGAAAATTCGGAAAAATGCTGTTTGTCGAAATGGAGTTATGCTTTATCTTTTTAATGCTAACACATTTTCAAACAACATACAAAATTAAAAACTTTAAAAACACAGATTTTTTTCTTTTTTTTTTTGAGAAATGTATATTTAAAACAAACTACGAAGTGTAGCCCAAACTAAATTGTACATTCATTTGCATCAAAACCTCAAGTAATTAAACCTTTAACTCAGATTTGGTATCCTATTTTATAATGGACCAATAAGAATTTAAATTAACTTTTAGCAAAGTAACACAACAGAAACAAAGTGCTGTACGAAACCTAATTGTAAAAAAGGTTATTTGCACTTGAAAAATAGCAGCGTTAGAATGATTGACGAAATCGCGACCGAATGTACACAAGAAGAAAGTTTAGAAAGTTAGGGTTAAGCTAAACGTTTTGACTCCCCATTTGTAAAAAATAATTATTGAGTTAAAAATATGTGCATAAAATCTAAGAAACACACAAAAAGAAAGCAAGAAAGACGGAAATAGATTCTGAAACTTTAAAAAAGTTAACGGTGGAAGAAATGATAACGCAGATGCCTACGAAATTCGTAAACAAAGCCGTGTTTTTAGAAGAAGTTAAAGTTTGCAGGATCATCACACATCTTTTTAAAAAAAAATGAAAGGAAGAGTAAAAGCTCACTTTAATAAATCAGAAAAATTTCAAATAAAAAGAATTCTCGGGCAATTTCTGAGAATAAACAAACCAAGTAACGTCCAAATATCAAATATCTTGAAGATATCCATAAAGCACACATACATGGATATTGTAATCAAGCAACGTTCGGATAGCCAAGAGTTATCTATAAGCTATCCCAATAGCTATATCTAAAACACGTAACTGTCTGGATATCTAGAATACGTGCTAATATCTATATCCATGACTTGGATATACCTGGATAGCACTAAGATATCCAAATATCCATATCTAAAAGACGTTTTTTTCTGGATATCTTGTAGATATGGAAAATGTCCATATCCATGACATGGACATTTCTGGATATAGATGAGATATCCAAGAAATCTAAAAGACGTCTAGACGTGTATTAGACATATCTGGATGTCTAGGAGATATTCGTGGTTGTCTGGGTAGCTGACCTGGCCACGCGTTGCTGCGGCTAAGGTATGGGTTAAACTAAAATGTTTCAATAGAAACGAAAAACTTTATTACCGTTATAGAGATCAACTTTATATAAATATAAATTTGAGGTCAAAATATGGAAACAATCGAACAAAAATTTTCTAAGTTTGCTAGAAACAAAAAATCAACAAAAAATGTAGCATTTTAGTACTTAGAAATATTATATTCAAGCTTCTAACAATTGAGTTAATTAAAAATTTGCTAATTGCTATTGTAACATTTTATTTTTAATGTAACATTTTATTTTTTAATAATGTAGGTAGGGTAGATAATTAACCAATATTATTTGTTATTTTTTGAATTATAAGCATTTTTAATTTCAGTTTAACTCAACACTAATCAGTGCACAATATTCTTTGTTAATCTGTCTCTCGTAAACAAAAATGGATTGGACGGTTTTCCCACACGGTAGCAAGCGACCTATAGTTGCCCATGGGAAAAACATGGATTTTCTAAACCTAAACTGCAAATTGACATTGTTTATCCTTGGGACTTATTAATGGACATGGCGAAAGCTAAACCAATGGGAAACTGTAGCCTTTTGAAGGGTATTGAAGATGCTGACGGTGTCATTGGGATACGTGGCAACAGAACTACTTCATCTTTAAACTTGCCAGTCAAAATGATTGCTTCAATAATGTTCCCGGTGATTTTTTTTTTGATAACTAACGCGTACCATTGCATAATCTCGGTGGATTTAAATTACGTAGAACTATGGGTATACCAATTTTTAGCCGCAGATTATGTAGTGGCATTCCGGGTATGTTTAAAGAATTTTAGCCAAGAATACAGAAAAGCTGGTAGCTAAATAGATAATTTGCAATAAAAAATATATTGCGGTCCTAAATTGAGATAAAAACTATCCTATCATTTAAGTTGGACGGAACTGAAACTGCGTGCAAAATTTGGTCAAAATCGGTTCAGTAGCTGAGGAGTCCATTGGCCACAAACACAGGGACACGTAATTTTTATATATTAAGATAAGAAAGATTATTACTTGTTTACAGCGCTCCAGAAGCTGCCAGAACGTGTGCTTTATGTCGCTCAGCCATGGAGGTGTCAAAAAAGGCTTAGTAAAAAGGCTTAGCCAAGAACACAGAAAAGCTGGTAGCTAAATACATAATTTGCAATAAAAATATATTGCGGTCCTAAATTGAGATAAAAACTATCCTATCATTTAAGTTGGACCAAACTGAAACTGCGTGTAAAATTTGGTTAAAATCGGTTCAGTAGCTGAGGAGTCCATTGGCCACAAACACAGGGACATGTAATTTTTATATATTAAGATTAGAATTAGGGTAAACCGACTTTTGAATGAACACTTGAGCGAAAATTTCGTTTTCAAAAATTACTAGCATCGCTAAAAATTGTAGCGTTTATCACATGACAGTAAAAACACTTTAGGTGAGATATGAAATTATTTTTTAAAATATTGCTCTAGTTTTTATGGTTCTGGATCAGGTTTTCTGGTTAAGGAACTTTTCTGTTTAAAGGAGAAAAAGTGCGTTGACCCAGTGAATGAACACCCCAAACAAAACACAAACGTAGCTTTTTCTAACCATTTTCTTTTTAGAAATGTGTAGAATGACGTACCCACTGCTGATTCATCTGAGAAAAATGTTTTAAAAACTTATTTTTTTTTAAAGAAAATAACGAGGTGTTCATTCACTGGAAGTGTTCATTCTCTGATCTGTCTACTCTATAACAATTTTTAGTAATTTTTTATTCACAACTCATTTTTTATACACAATACTAAGTCTTGATTCACGTAATTGGGAACGATTTCATTATTGGCAGACAAGGAGAAAAAGCTGAAAGATTTTAAACTTTCAGCTTTTTATTTTATTTTATTGCCTGTTGATTTGTTTAAAAATTAAATACTTGTGATTTGTTTCAATAAACAATTCTTTTAAAAGGGTTTTCAATTTCGCCTCTTGATTCCTCTTTTGCAACTAACAAAACGAACAACGAGTGCAGGTTTCCCTGCATATACATTGTGTAGGCAGAGAAACGACATTTACAGAATTCATTTGCTTTTTACCGACAACTTATAAATGACTCGGTGACAAAAATAATCGCAATGTTTGCGATGGAAACTAGTGCCGATAAAACCTTATTTTTATAGAAGACAGGGAACCTATAAGCTCCATAGCTAGATATACCTAGGGCTCTCTGGAGTTTTCCAAGCCATATAGTGCTTTTGAATTAACCCATTAGTGCCTAGCGTCCCTTTTTAGGGACGGTCCAAAAAAGGGACTGCATTTCCCCAAAATGAACATTTCAACCAAATAATCGTGCTTAATTAGTACCTTGGTATTGTTTCAATTCGTTATTAATAGATTGCAGCACATAACCATTGTAAAGTGTGTTCTGTAGCAGTTTTAATATGACCTTTATCAAAAATGACATCGTTCACAATCTCAAGAAAAAAAGCTAAGTTTTCAAAGTGATTCCCAGCTTCCCAATTTATGTTAATTGCTGATTTTATTTCTTCTTATAAAATGTCTATTTAAATATTATATCGTAGGCAGAAAAAAATTTTAGTAAAAAAAGTATATACCCTCTGGGGTCTACAGTAACTTATAAGGGATGATTTTTCTTTCCTTAATAAAACAATTATTTTTTACATAATATTTTTTTTATTATTTTTCCTGTCCATTAAACACTGTTTGTAACCAGTATACATAATATCTTAGCAAAAAAAAATGTCAGGCATTAATGGGTTAATTTTACAAATAATTTCGAGTAATTATTCGTTATTAATAATGCAGTAAAAGCGGTTTGTAAATATTTTTTACTGAATTAAAAATTTTTTATAACTATCCAAATCCATTCTTCGCTCATTATTGTTGCGGCGACATAAGCTCATCAAAGAGTATTTTACTCACAGATTGATTTATTTAAAGTTCTAAGCATAGTGTCCCTTGCCAAAATTTTCCTTTCATTGAACTGGTGTCATGGTGATGGCGTGGCAATCAAAATGCTTGTGCATTATAACGTATGTTTTAATGGACCTTTTATTTAACTGTTTAACTTTTAATCAATATGCTTTGAACTGCAGTTATGTTAGGTAAAAATTCTTGTTTGGCGAAAATGTCAAACTATTCCATTTTAGAATGTTTCCAATATTATTTTTTGTCTATTTTCAGGGGAGCAGATTTACTAGCTGTGAATGCTGATGGGAATATGCCATATGATATTTGTGATGATGATTCAACTTTGGATTATATCGAAAATGAAATGGCCAAAAAAGGTATACACATCATTCAGACAATGTTTTAGAATTTAAGTCTCCCCCTTACACCCCCTCCCCCATTCCTGCATGTTTTTAATATATGCTCTTTATATTGTCTGATTTAAAGCTTTGAAAGTATTCATTTTATCACTTTCTTTTTTATAAACAAGCATTATTTTAAATACTTTTTTGGTGATGATAAAATTATTATTCTTTGAGTTGCAAAACTTGAAAAGTGTCTAGTTGTCATCAGATTTAACATTACTAATTAAACTAGAAAATGAGTATTTGTGTTATTGAGAATCTACAGATCAAGTTTGCTACAGCTATATGGAGAACCTCCCCCACCTTTCCAGTTAAAAAAAAAAAAAAAAACTCTTTAAAAGAATGACTGATATTTTAATTTCTTTAAACATAAACAGGTATCACCCAAGAGATGATTGATCAAACTCGTGCCTCAGTTGAAGTAAGAATGTTGAATGATTTGAAAGAGTTTACTGCTCGTGGCGGCAATTTGGATTTTAGAGATAGAACTGGAGCTAGTCCTGTAAGTATTCTCTTTATTCTTGAAATGCATGCTGTATTAAATGCATACATAAATCCTTTTTGGAATAACATCATCACTAAATACATTTTTATTTTTATGTAATATTGTTTTTGTTTTAACTATTTTTTGCCACTTGCTCTATAGTTGGTGAGAACCTAACCAATCACCATTGCAAAAGCTATGCAGATCCTAATCATAGCATCACGACACTGCCCAGTTAAGTTTATCCCAACTATAGACTTCCTATTCATAGATACAATCAAAGTATTAAGTGGTTTTTTTAGGATTTGTCTTAAAATTTCTACATAAATCAAAGACTTGGCTACTTGATCCACTGACATTGTCATTAACGAAAACATTTCAATTGTTCTTACGTAAAAAATTTTAAAGCAAAGGTGGTTCTAACCTTGTTATCATTATTATTATTGTTATTATTTTAGTTTTTATTCCACCCCCTTTTTTTGATTGAAAATCATACTTTATGGCTCACTCTTAAATAAAACAAATTATTTATTTTCCTGACAAGACTTATACTTGAAGACCCAAAATAATGCTGACATTTATTCTATTGCATTTTGAGAAATATTGTTGCAAACATGAATGTCACTAAATCCCTTCATTATAGTTTTTGAAAAGAGAACTATGGAAGTAAAAGTTATGAAATGCAAAATTTTCTGAAAATAATTTACATAATGGTGGTAACATTATTTTACCTTATATGTACATATATAGAAGGGCAAGTCCAGCTTATGGTTTTGGAGGAGATCAAATTGCAATTTTTGGGCTCAAATAGCGGTTGGAGTGAATTTTGTAAAGTATAAAATTTAAATCTGCTCATTGTGAACAAGGATTTTATTTCAAACTTAAATCTAAAATGTGTGTACAGTATTTTCTCCCGAATTAAATTATTTTTGCTGGTGCTTTCAAATTATCAAAAAATTCTATAACATATTGATTCATTCATTTATCCTTGCCTAAATAGTTGCCCATGTTAAACAAGGTTATAAAAGAATCTCTTTTATTTTTCTTAGTCAAATGAATGATTCTTTTTAATATTTATTCTGTTTTGATAGATTATTCTGTTTCATTTCAGCTACACATAGCTGCAGCCAATGGATATTTGTCTGTCCTTGAATTCCTCTTAGATCAACATGTCACCATAGACGTGAATGATGATGATCAGTGGCAACCCATCCACGCTGCTGCATGTTGGGGACATGTAAGTAAACTTTGATTACCCTCTCTCTCTATTTTTTTTAGAATTTTAATAAGGTAATTATTATTGTTTTTTTTTTGTTTTTGTAGACACTTTTAAAAGCATAAAGGAAGTCTTAAAACATCTAAAAGATGTGGTGAGGAAAAAATATAAAAAAAACAATAAATGAAATTGCCTTCTGAAAATGAATGTAAAACTGCTTGATATCATTAAATCAATATCATTAATATTAGATCCTTAAGTTTGGAATAGAATACTCAGCAATTTACTAATTTTAAAACTAAATTTTTTGTAAAGAATTTATATTTTTAATAAAAATACATAAAATGCGTTGAAATGTATAGTTGAAAATAAACAAAGAAAAAATAATAAATTTTTAGGGAAGAAATTACAATGTACTACAAATGAAATTATACCACCCAAATAATAATATGAAAATAATACAAAACTAATAGGAGCAAACCTAACATGGCAGCATTGTAATGTTGTGACTAGGATTTGCATAGCCTTCACAATGCTGCCTATTTCATTTTGCCCCAACAATGGCACCTTATGTGGTCATAACAGAACTTTTTTTTAATGATTTTCTGGTTTTCACACAAATACTCAACTTTTATTACATTATCAAATAGAAACATACCCCCCTCCTCCTACACAATATACACAACAGGTAGTCACTGAAAACCTATTATCATTGGTTCTATCTTTTAAGAGGCTAGTGTGTGGAAAGAACTTTTGTTTCTTCACACCATG